>LS990918.1:27163580-27282195 GCA_900464855.2 Musa schizocarpa
GAACTTTTCGATCGGACTCGAATCGCTATTGCGACCCCATTCCGGAAAGCTCTCTTGGAGCCCCACGAGACTGACCACATAGCGGTCACGTCAAATTTCGAGTCCCAAAACCATCGCCTCGGAGGTCGACGGGAGAGGTTTTGGTCGCTCGGGGCACAAAAAGGAGTGCAACATGAGGACTTCCCAAGGGGTCACCCATCCTAGTACTACTATCGCCCAAGCACGCTTAACTTCGGAGTTCTGATGGGATTCGATGCTTTAGAGTTGGTATGATCGCTTTCGCTTTTTTTTGTTGCGCGTCCCTCGCCTTTGTGCACGCCACGGACGGCGACGACGACGGGGACCCCCTGGCGCCCGAAACCCTCGAACGATCTCCGGAATCACCATTCTCGGATCTCTCCGATGCCCAAAGGCCGACCGCGCACCGGACATGACAACGTCGCTTAAAACACTATGAACTTTTTCGATCGACTCGGAATCGCTATTGCGACCCCGTCCCGAAGCTCTCTCGGAGCCCTCACGAGACCGACTACGAAGCGGTCACGACAAATTTCGAGGCCCAAAACCATTGCCTCGGAGGTCGACGGGAGAGGTTTTGGTCGCCGGGGAACAAAAAAAGGAGTGCAACACGAGGACTTCCAGGGGTCACCCATCCTAGTACTACTCTACCCCAAGCACGCTTAACTTCGGAGTTCTGATGGGATCCGTGCTTTAGTGCTGGTATGATCGCGATTTCGTTTTGTGTGCGCCGTCCTCGCCTTTGTGCACGTCACGGACGGCGATCGACGACCGGGGGACCTTTGCGCCCGAAACCCTCGAACGATCTCGAATCGCCATTCTTGGATCTCTCCGATGCCCACGAGGCCAACCGCGACCGGACACGACAACGTGCGCCAAAACCCTCTGAACATTTCGATCGAACTCGAATCGCTATTACGACCCCATTCCGAAAGTTTCTCGAGCCCCACGAGACTGACTGCGAGCGGTCACGACAAATTTCGAGGCCCAAAACCATCGCCTCGGAGGTCGACAGGAGAGGTTTTGATCGCCGGGCACAAAAGGAGTGCAACACGAGGACTTCCAGTGGGGTCACCCATCCTAGTACTACTTCGCCCAAGCACGCTTAACTTCGAGTTCTGATGGGATCCGATGTTTTAGTGCTGGTATGATCGCACTCATTTTTTGTGCGCCGCCCTCGCCTTTGTGCACACGCCACGGACGGCGATCGACGACCGGGGACCCTCGCACGCCCGAAACCCTCGAACGATCTCGAATCACCATTCTCGGATCTCTCCGATGCCCACAAGGCCGACGACCGCGACCGGACATGACAACGTGGCGTTGAAACACTTTGAACTTTTTCGATCGACTCGAATCGCTATTATTGCGTAATTTATTTCGAAAGCTCTCTCGAGCCCCACGAGACCGACTTCACGAAGCGGTCACGACAAATTTCGAGGCCCAAAACCATTGCCTCGAGGTCGACGGGAGAGGTTTTGGTCGCCGGGGAACAAAAAGGAGTGCAACACGAGGACTTCCCAGGGGGTCAACCATCCTAGTACTACTCTACCCCAAGCACGCTTTAACTTCGAGTTCGATGGGATCCGGTGCTTTAGTGCTGGTATGATCGCATTTCGTTTTTGTGTGCGCCATCCCTCGCTTTGTGCACGCCACGGACGGCGATCGACGACGGGGACCCTTTGCGCGCCCGAAACCCTCGAACGATCTCGAATCGCCATTCTCGGATCTCTCCGATGCCCACGAGGCCGACCACAAGACCGGACACGAGAATGTGCGCCAAAACCCTCTAAACTTTTCGATCGAACTCGGAATCGCTATTGCGACCCCATTCCGAAAGTTCTCTGAGCCCCACGACCGATCATCAGAAGCGGTCACGGCAAATTTCGAGGCCCAAAACCATGGCCTCGGAGGTCGACGGAGAGATTTTGGTCGCCGGGCACAAAAAAGGAGTGCAACACGAGGACTTCCTGTGGGGGTCACCCATCCTAGTACTACTCGCCCAAGCACGCTTTTTTAACTTCGAGTTCTGATGGGATCCGTGCTTTAGTGCTTGTATGATCGCGACTCGTTTTGTGTGCGTCATCCCTCGCCTTTGTGCACGCCACGGACGGCGATCGACGATCGGGGACCCTCGCTACGCCAAAACCCTCGAACGATCTCGGAATCGCCATTCTCGGATCTCTCCGATGCCCACGAGGCAGACCGCGCAACGGACACGACAAGCGTGCACCGAAACCCTCTGAACTTTCTCAATCGGACTCAGAATTGCTATCGCGACCCCATTCCGGAAAGCTCTCTCAGAGCCCCACAAGACTGACTGCATAGCGGTCACGACAAATTTCGAGGCCGAAAACCATCGCCTCGGAGGTCGACAGGAGAGGTTTTGGTCTCTCGGGGCACAAAAAGGAGTGCAACACGAGGACTTCCCAAGGGGTCACCCATCCTAGTTCTACTGTCGCCCAAGCACGCTTAACTTCGAGGTTCTGATGGGATCTGGTGCTTTAGTGCTGGTATGATCGCACTCGTTTTGTGTGCGTCGTCCCTCGCATTTGTGCACGTCACGGACGGCGTATCGACGACCGGGGACCTCGGCGCCCAAACCCTCGAACGATCTCGGAATCGCCATTCTCGGATCTCTCCGATGCCCACGAGGCCGACCGCGCACCGGACACGACAACGTGCGCCGAAACCCTCTGAACTTTCTCGATCGGACTCGGAATCGCTATTGCGACCCCATTCCGGAAAGCTCTCTTGGAGCCCCACGAGACAGACCACATAGCGGTCACGTCAAATTTCGAGTCCCAAAACCATCGCATCGGAGGTCGGCGGGAGAGGTTTTGGTCGCTCGGGGCACAAAAAGGAGTGCAACATGAGGACTTCCCAAGGGGTCACCCATCCTAGTACTACTATCGCCCAAGCACGCTTAACTTCGGAGTTCTGATGGGATTCGATGCTTTAGAGTTGGTATGATCGCACTCGTTTTGTTGCGTCATCCCTCGCCTTTTGCACGCCACACGGACGGCGACGACGATCGGGACCCGACGAAACCCGAACGAGCGGTCTCGATGCCCACGAGTCAAATTTCGCATAAGGGAACTTTCAAAACCATCGCCTCGGAGGACCGACGGAGAGGTCGCCGGAGGTCGACGGAGAGGTTTTGGTCGGGGGCACAAAAAAGGAGTGCAACACGAGGACTTCCCAGGGGGTCACCCATCCTAGTACTACTTTCGCCCAAGCACGCTTTTAACTTCGGAGTTCGATGGGGATCCAATGCTTTAGTGCTGGTATGATCGCGACTCGTTTTGTGCGCCGCCCCTCGCTTTTGTGCACGCCACGGACGGCGATCGACGACCGGGGACCTCGTGGCGCTCGAAACCCTCGAACGATCTCGAATCACCATTCTCGGATCTCTCCGATGCCCACGAGGCTGACCAAGACCGGACACGACATAACGTGGCCTGAAACCCTTTGAACTTTTCGATCGGACTCGAATCGCTATTGCGAACCCATTCCGGAAAGCTCTCTGAGCCCCACGAGACCGATCACAGAGGGTCACGGAAAATTTCGAGGCCCAAAACCATCGCCTCGGAGGTCGACGGAGAGGTTTTGGTCGCCGGGGCACAAAAAAAGGAGTGCAACACGAGGACTTCCTGTGGGGTCACCCATCCTAGTACTACTCGCCCAAGCACGCTTTAACTTCGGAGTTCGATGGGATCCGTGTTTTAGTGCTGGTATGATCGCTTTTGTTTTGTGCGCCACCCTCGTCTTTGTGCACGCCACGGACGGCGATCGACGACGGGGACCCTCGCGCCCAAAAACCCTCCAACGATCTCAGAATCGCCATTCTCGGATCTCTCCGATGCCCACGAGGCCGACCGCAGACCGGACATCCACAACGTGGGCTGAAACCCTCTGAACTTTCTCGATCGACTCGAATCGCTATTGCGACCCCATTCCGAAAGCTCTCTCGAGCCCCACGAGACTGGTAATGTGAGCGGTCACGGCAAATTTCGAGGCCCAAAACCATCGCCCGGAGGTCGACGGAGAGGTTTTGGTCGCCGGGCACAAAAAGGAGTGCAACACGAGGACTTCCTGGGGGGTCACCCATCCTAGTACTACTCTCGCCCAAGCACGCTTTAACTTCGGAGTTCTAATGGGATCCCGTGCTTTAGTGCTGGTATGATCGCGACTCGCTTTTTTGTGCGCCATCCCTCGCTTTTTGTGCACGCCACGGACGGCATTTCGACGACCGGGACCCTCGCGCCCCAAAACCTCGAACGATCTCGAATCGCCATTCTCGGATCTCTCCGATGCCCACGAGGCCGACCACAAGACCGGACACGACATAACGTGGCAAAAAACACTTTGAACTTTTCGATCGACTCGGAATCGCTATTGCGACCCCATTCGGAAAGCTCTCTCGAGCCCCACGAGACTGATCGCGTAGAGCGGTCACGACAAATTTCGAGGTTCAAAACCATCGCCCGGAGGTCGACGGGAGAGGTTTTGGTCGCCGGGGCACAAAAAGGAGTGCAACATGAGGTCTTCCCTGGGGTCACCCATCCTAGTACTACTCGCCCAAGCACGCTTTAACTTCGGAGTTCTGATGGGATCCGTGCTTTAGTGCTGGTATGATCTCACTCATTTTGTGTGCGTTGTCCTCGCCTTTATGCACGCCACGGACGGCGATCGACGACCGGGGACCCTCGCGCGCCCAAACCCTCGAACGATCTCTCGAATCGCCATTCTCGGATCTCTCCGATGCCCACGAGGCAGACCGAGCACCGGACACGACAAGCGTGGGCTGAAACCCTCGAAATTTTCAATCGAACTCGAATCGCTATTGCGACCCCATTCCGGAAAGTTTCTCTGAGCCCCACGAGACCGACTCAGTGAGCGGTCACGACAAATTTCGAGGGTTCAAAACCATCGCCTCGGAGGGTCGACGGAGAGGTTTTGGTCGCCGGGGCAAAAAGGAGTGCAACACGAGGACTTCCTGTGGGGTAACCCATCCTAGTACTACTCTCGCCCAAGCACGCTTAACTTCGGAGTTTCGATGGGATCCGTGCTTTTAGTGCTGGTATGATCGCGACTCGCTTTGTGTGCGCCATCCCTCGCTTTTTGTGCACGCCACGGACGGCATATCGACGACCGGGGACCCTCGGCGCCCCGAAAACCTTGAACGATCTCGAATCGCCATTCTCGGATCTCTCCGATGCCCACGAGGCCGACCGCGAACCGGACACGATAAGTGCACCAAAACCCTCTGAACTTTTCGATCGACTCGGAATCGCTATTGCTACCCCATTCCGAAAGCTCTCTGAGCCCCACGAGACCGACCGCAGAAGGTCACGCAAATTTCGAGGCCCAAAACCATCGCCCGGAGGTCGACGGAGAGGTTTTGGTCGCCGGGCACAAAAAAGGAGTGCAACACGAGGACTTCCTGTGGGGTCACCCATCCTAGTACTACTCTCGCCCAAGCACGCTTAACTTCGGAGTTCTAATGGGATCCGTGCTTTAGTGCTGGTATGATCGCACTCGCTTTTTTGCGCCGTCCTCGCCTTTGTGCACGTCATCGACGGCGATCGACGACCGGGGACCTCGACGCCTCGAAACCCTCGAACGATCTCGAATCGCCATTCTCGGATCTCACCGATGCCCACGAGGCTGACCGCGCAACGGACACGACAACGTGCGCCGAAACCCTCTGAACTTTCTCGATCGGACTCGGAATCGATATTGCGACCCCATTCCGGAAAGCTCTCTCGGAGCCCCACGAGACTGACCGCGTAGCGGTCACGGCAAATTTCGAGTCCCAAAACCATCGCCTCGAGGTCGACGGGAGAGGTTTTGGTCGCTCGGGGCACAAAAAGGAGTGCAACACGAGGACTTCCCAAGGGGTCACCCATCCTAGTACTACTCTCGCCCAAGCACGCTTAACTTCGGAGTTCTGATGGGATTCGATGCTTTAGAGTTGGTATGATCGAACTCGTTTTGTGTGCGTCGTCCCTCACCTTTGTGCACGTCACTGACGGCATATCGACGTCCGGGGACCCTCGCGCGCCGAAACGCTCGAACGATCTCGGAATCACCATTCTCGGATCTCTCCGATGCCCACGAGGCCGACCACAAGACCGACACAAGACAACAGCGGGGTTGAAACACTTTGAACTTTCTCGATCGGACTCGAATCGCTATTTGCGACCCCATTCGAAAGCTCTTCTGGAGCCCCCACGAGACTGACTGCGAAGATGTCACGACAAATTTCGAGGCCCAAAACCATCGCCCGGAGGTCGACGGAGAGGTTTTGGTCGCCGGGGCACAAAAAAAGGAGTGCAACACGAGGACTTCCTGTGGGGTCACCCATCCTAGTACTACTCTCGCCCAAGCACGCTTTAACTTCGGAGTTCTGATGGGATCCGTGCTTTAGTGCTGGTATGATCGAACTCGTTTTTTGTGTGCGCCACCCTCGCTTTTGTGCACGCCGGACGGCGATCGACGACGACGGGGACCCTCGACCTTCCCGAAACCCTCCAACGATCTCGAATCGCCATTCTCGGATCTCTCCGATGCCCACGAGGCCGACCAAGAACCGGACATGACAACATGCGCCGAAACCCTCAGAACTTTCTCGATCGGACTCGGAATCGCTATTGTGACCCCATTCCGGTAAAGCTCTCTCGGAGCCCCACGAGATTTACTGCATAGCGGTCACGACAAATTTCGAGGCCCAAAACCATCACCTCGGGAGGTCGACCGGAGAGGTTTTGATCGCCGGGGCACAAAAAAAGGAGTGCAACACGAGGACTTCCCTGGGGGTCACCCATCCTAGTACTACTCGCCCAAGCACGCTTTAACTTCGAGTTCTGATGGGATCCGATGTTTTAGTGCTGGTATGATCGCGACTCATTTTGTGTGCGCCGCCCCTTGCTTTTTGTGCACGCCATGGATGGCGATCGACGACCGGGGACCCTCCTGAATCTCAAACCCTCGAACGAAAACCCTCGAAAGAGGATCTCTCGGAATCACCATTCTCGGGATCTCTCCGATGCCCACAAGGCCCGAGGCTCAAAACCATGACTGAACCTAGGTTTCTAACAAAAATTTGGTCCGCAAAACCGGACATGACAACGTGCACCGTAACACTTTGAACTTTCTCGATCGGACTCGGAATCGCTATTTTTTTTTTTGGTAAGTAAAAGTAAATTGATTATGTGTAAAGTTTCTACAAATAGCTTTATCTATACAAGTCATAGACAAAGCCATGTAACTCATAGAGTGCGAATGCGATAGTTATGACTACACATGTTGTAGACTATAACTCCTAATTATAATCAAAATAGAAAATGTTTATCCAGATATATCAAAATTTGGCATCATTCCCAAGATCTTTAGCTAATAGCGAAATTAAAATTGATAAAAATATATTTTTCTTTGGGTAAAGTGTCTGCTTTTGAGATCTTGCTCCATACAGGATCTTGAGTCTCTAATAATCTCTTTCAATAGCTGAGCATTGTTTGTGTGTTGACATTTAAAGATTCTGTTACATCTCTCCTTCCACATCCACCAAATAGCGATCCTGAAAGTAACCTTTGCCGGGCCAGTGAGAGGACCTTTTTTTTTGAGAAACATTGCATGAGTTCGCCTAGTTCTTGGTGCAAGTTTGGTTCATGGCAGCCTATTGAGTTCAAATCACTGGAGAATCTCCTTCCATATCCATTTTGTATAATCACAAGCAAAATAAAGGTGGTCAACAGTTTCTTCTTGTTGCATACAAAGGGAGCATCGGTTAACATGATAGATACCTCTTCTTTTCATATTGTCTATTGTAGGTAGTTTATTGAGAAGGGCCTGCCATGTACATAAGGAATGTCTTTGTGATCCCTGGCCGATCCCATGTCCAACTGCTTGGGACCCACTTGTTATTTCTTTGCCTAATTTGATTCCATGCAGATGTGGCACTAAATTTGCCATTGTCATGAGGCCAAATAAGTTTATCCAAGAGTTGTTCGTGATTGGAATAGCTATAATAGTCGGCCAAAGTGATAACATTTGGGGAAATAGGATTAGGGGAGACACCTGTGCAAAAACCGTTAGCAATGAACTTAAACCTTCCAATCTTTGGGAGCCCCAGATCTTTTTCAGATTCTGTCACCATATAATTGAAATATACTCTTCCCATTCACCCAAGGATCGCACCACATATTAGTACTAGTTCCGTAAGAGATTGCATAGGAAATGTGTTTGATTAGCCAATTCCTTTGCCTTTTAAAATTATTTTTTTTCCAAGTCAGCAGAGTGGTATGTTCTTGTTGAAATTTCCCAGATTGATTCTTTTGAAAGATACCTAGCAGAAACCCAAAGTGACCATAAGGAACATTTGTTTTGCAAAAGATCCCACAATTGCTGCACTGCACATGCTTGATTCCAATCTCTAGTATTTTTCAAGTTTAGCCCCCCCCTTCATTTTTTTCGGTTTACAAATGCTATCCCAATTTACCATATGCATTGCCTTATCATTTGTGCCATTCCAGAAGAAGTTCATTAATAACCGCTCAATATCTTGGAGAAGTCCAAAGCAGGTAGAAGAAATGCATTACACAAATATATAGAGTAGGAGTGCAACACCGAAACGGATGAGTTCGAAGTCGCCCCGCTTTTGATAGAAACCTATTTTTCCAAGAAGAAATTCTATTCTTTTTTTTTTGCAAGATAGGTCGACGTTGGGTTTTGTGAATGCCTGTGGATATGAGCGGGAGACCCAAATAAGGAAACTGGCAAGCTTCCCTCACTAACCCCCAAAGTTTGTGCAATAAAGACATTATCCTCAACATAAGGGCTCATATATACTTTTACTTTTTCGTGATGATTTAACCAAGTCCGTAAACCATACCAAAGTCATTCATAATAGTAGCCGTGTTCTTTATGAAGTTGGTTCATTTTGGAGAAAGATAAGTAAGTCATCTGCAAATGTTATATGTGATATATGAACGTAACCAAAGAATGGGTACCTTAATGCTGCCATTTAAGACTGCATGTTCCAACATACAGCTAAGTCCTTCCATCGCAATAGTAAAAAATATATGGAGAGAGTGGATCACCTTGTCGGATGCCATTCGTGTTCCCAAAAAAAAAAACCAATTGGTGAGCCATTAAAGAGTATCAAAAAACTTTGGAGTTTCCAAGCAAGATTGAATCCAATTAACCCATTGTGTGGGAAGTTCATATCGAGGAGCATCTTATAGATAAACTTCCTATTAACTGAATCAAGGCTTTTCCAGAATCAGCTTTAAAACATATTTTTGTCCCTCTTGCTTTTGAATGCAAATCTTTGACCAAGTCATTAGCAAGCAAAATGTTATGATGTATACTTCTCCCTTTGATGAAAGCAGCTTGGTTTGGGCTAATGATCTTGTGTATTACCTTTTGCATTCTATTTGCCAATACTTTGGAGATGATCTTGTAAATAAAGTTGCATAATGATATGGGTCGATAGTTCTCTAGTGAATCAGCCCCAGATGCATTCTTCGAATTAAGGAAATAAAAGTGCAATTCATCTCTAAGAATATGACCTGAAGAGAAAAAATGTTGGCAAGCCTTGATCACATCATTTCCAATAATAGACCAAGCAAGTTTGGTAAAATTCAGCTGGAAACCATCCGGACCTGGGCTTTTGTGCTTTTGGTGACTTAAAGACAACACATACAATTTCGTCCATCAGAATTGGGGCATTGAGGATTGAAATAGCTTCAATCAAGTTTTCTAGTCGGCTCCACATGAATGTTATTAGGTTTCCCAGCTTGATTGAGTAAGGAATAAAAAAATTGCTTCAGGTGTGTGCTTTAACCTCATCCAACTTCTCAATAAGATTATCATCTTTGTCTCTCAGATTTGTCGATACGGTTAATAGCCCTTCGAGTAGCAATTGAAGCATAGAAAAATTTTGTATTGGAACCCTAGTAGAAGCCAATGTTGTCGAGACTTCGCTTTGCAAAACTTTCCTCCTGTTTTAAGGCTTGCATGAAGTTATTTCTGGCTTTGCCTCTTTGTAGATAATATTTTCATCATTTGGTCAAGTTGCAGCTCATGTTGCATAGACATTAGTTCCTTTCTGCAAAGTTGAACTCGGTGTTAATATTGCCAAAGGTATTTGTATTCCACTCCTTTAGTGCTGCTTTTACTGTGCTTTGAGCTTTTGACATAAGATGTGGGGGGGGGATCCATGCACATTAACATTCCAAGCAGATCCGATAACATCAAGAAATTGAGGATGAGTACTCCACATGTTAAAGAATCTAAATGGTTTCTTGCCTCTTGGTGTCGCTTTTCATGGTATATACATTAAAGAATGGTCGAAAACAAAGCAAAGACCATACTCAAGAAGTGAATCTCGGGTAAACTGTTAACCATTCATGATTAATCAAACACCTATCAAGTCGAGCCATTATTTTTCTGTTAGCAGCACCTTGATTACTCCCAGAGAGCCAATTACCCACAGATTTCATATCAAACAATGCTGCAGTGTCAATGTAATCATTGAACTTTTGAAGTGGCTTTCAAAGTTGTCTACCACCCTGCTTTTTTCATTTGTGTACCGAACAGTATTAAAGTCTCCAAGAACAATCCAAGGTACATTGAGACAGCCATTTACAATATTAGTCGTCGCACCAAAAGAGTATTCTTTTCTTGCATACCGTTTGAAGCATATATACCGCTGAAATTGAATTGACAGCCATTTTTTTATCCTCTACCTTAAGATGAATGAATTGATCAAGAGAAGAAATAAACCAAGCATTAATAGAGTTAGGATGCCATAAGACCCATATTCTACCAAAAGTGTCATTTGAGTCATTGGTAAACAGTTCTCAAGGTCCGCCATATTAAATTCTTTTTGAGCTTGAACGCATGATTGTTTAATTTTTGTTTCCACTAGAATAACAATATCACATGCGCAGACTTGATTATTCTATTGAGCTCCCGACATTTCTCCGCTTATTAAGTCCGCGAACATTCCAGCATGTTATCTTCATTAGTAAAAGATAGTAAGGTATTCATCCTACGACTTTGGATGGATTGTACCATCCTTTTTCTTATCTTTCGGTTTTGTATTTTCCTCCCGCACAATATCCTTACCTTTTATGGCTTTATTCCTATTTTTATCCACTTCATCTACAGCTTGCAGATTTTTAAACTTTAAAATACCTTGAATCATGTGGTCTTGATTGGCAGGGTTTGTTGAAGCTCGATAAGATTGTTGCATCACAATATCCTGGATAGTACTTGTTGGAGCAGCCCTGGCTATAGAGGTTTGTTGGAGCATGAGTTTGTTGAGACAGAATATCCTTGTTGGCAATGTTTGTTGTGGCCTGAGTTTGTTGAGGAATAATATCCTTGCTAGTGAGATTTGCTTGGACCCGAAGTTCGTTGAGCTAGTGTGGATGGATCCGATGATATTGGAAGAGATGAAGTTCCCGACTTATGTTTCTCCCGGTCCACTAGTACCATGGGAAACCTCTGTTGTGGAAGGCTCGACATTATAGGTACAGATAAAGTTTTGGAATTGTCCTTCTGTCAGCGGTGCTTTCCTTTTGCAGTCGGAATGCTCAATAGTTTTTGCCACCATCGGTGCTGCTGCCATTAGAGAAGAATCACTTTGTTGCCGAGGCGCTTTGACGTGGTCGATAGACCTTTGTGGTTGGATTTGGGGTTTTGTCGACAAGCTCCATTTGGATGACCAAAAAAGATAAGCAACGCCGACATCGTTGTGGCTTCCGTGAATATGAGACATGTACCTTCCGAAAGTGTTCCCGCCAAGATCACGATATAGAAAACCTCATTAGGGAAGATCTTCATCGGAAGAAACCAGCACACATGCTCGTGCAAATGCTAATCTCGCCCCGAAAGCTGCTGCTGTTGCTTTGTCGATGTAGAGTGGCTGTCCCAGAGTGCTGCATAACTTTGCAATAAAACGTCGACTCTAAAGATGTAGAGGCAGTCCTTGAAAGGATACCCATAATGGAATAGACTGTAGGCTATCTAACTCCAAACGGACATCGAGACCAACGTCAGAGAATCATTGGATGACCAAGGATAGTCCGTAATCCTTCGAGGATTCGCTGCAAAAATCTTCAGAGTATAGCTTGCAAACAAAGAATCCGTTCTCCAAAGATATGAAGATCAAATGACGATATTCCCCATCGAAGTTTTGATAAATGAGGATAGTGGGAAATAAGATGTTTTGAGACCTACCACATAGCCAACAATCGCCATAGACCATGTCTCAATAAGCTCTGCTGAATCAACAGCCTCAGATACAGCAATCTTCTTATCACCTGAACTTACGGAGTAAAGAATTCCAAGCTTAGATCTGGACTTCCAACCGGAGCCTTGAAGAGGCTAGTCCAAGGTCGAGGATCGCTGGAAATGAGAGCAGGTCGTCGCGATCTAGAGCGACCTGCTTCGATGCTGGTTGGTCAAGGAGTTTTCTCTCGAAAAGATATGTTGGAAGAGCAACTTGGGGGGGTAGCGGTTGGGAGCCTTGCCATCGCTTTCAACCCCTCTCGCCACCATCGCCAGCCCTAGGGGCCATCGCTGCCATGTTTGATCCCTCCGGTCGCCGCTACGTAAACGACGCCATTGGGAAAAAGCCACCGCTGCAATATATTAGATCGCCGCTATGGTACCGTCACCCTAGGGATTTATGGTTGCTGCTACAGTATCGCCGCCTTGGGGTGAGCCGACGCCACGGAGATCTGATCGCTGCTACAGTGTCGTCGCCGCCGCCACAAGATCGTCGCCCTTGGGAGATCTGATCACCTTACAAATGTCGCCGCCTTCGCCGTGGGGAGAAAGCCGACGGTGCAGGAGTTAGATCGCCTTTAGGGAGATATGGTTGTCGCACAGCATCGCCGCCCTAGATCTGGGCCGCCGCCGCTACAGTAGCGTCGCCCTTGGGAGATCTGATCACCGCTACAGTGCCGTCGCCCTTCGCCCGTGGGAGAAAGCCAACGATGCAGGAGTCAGATCGTCCTAGGGAGATCTCTAAATAATTAATAATATTTAGCCCATGTTGGTTTTGAACTCGTGACTTTCACATTATTAACTCAACACTCGGAATCGCTATTGCGACCCCATTCCGGAAAGCTCTCTCGGAGCCCCACGAGACTGACTACGTAGCGGTCACGACAAATTTCGAGGCCCAAAACCATTGCCTCGGAGGTCGACGGGAGAGGTTTTGGTCGCTCGGGGAACAAAAAGGAGTGCAACACGAGGACTTCCCAGGGGGTCACCCATCTGATAAGACCCTAAAGTCTTATCGTAAAAGAAGAAGAGATGGGGATGATCACTTCGAGGGGATCGGCCTCCTTGATCGCTTCGAGGGGATCGGCCCTCCTTGATCGCTTCGAGGGGATCGGCCTCCAAGGGTTTGTCAAAAGACAAAATAGTATCTTTTCATAGACTATTGAAAAGAAGCAGTTACATCCCTATTTATAGAGTTCCACCCAAAGTCCATCAAGACTTGAACTCTAATAATAAATAAATATTAAATAAACCTCTACTTGACTCTAACTGAACCAAACCGATTCAATAAACAACTAGACTAAACAGACTCAATAAATATTATTCAAAAGCTCAGAAAATGGGTCCTAACAGTTCCTCCCTCTTCAAATCAGCCTTGTCCTCAAGGCTGAGCAGCATCAATCTCGGGGAGCTTCTCTTTCAGCACTTTGGCCATAGACTATCTGCAACGCATCACAACCCGTTGATCAAGTAAGTATGGTCTCCACTTTTTGATAGTGTAAGCAACTGGTCGATCTTTCAGTGTAGTAATCGTTGCATGAAACTTCTGGCCCTGTATAATCAATTTAATCTTTGAACCTTTGCTATCACAAGTGAAAATCCGTCCATCAATGATCTTTACTTCGAATCTATCATAGTCTTCAATGTGGTGGGTCAATCGGTCAATAGTCTCACTGTCCATAAAATTGTTAGTGCTACCAGTATTAATCAAAAGTATAATAGGCTGATGCTCTAGAGTTCCAGCAACTTCCATAGTTTGCGGGTTAGAGTAGTCGGTTAATGTATGCATTGTATGTACGGTAGGTTCAACGTCTTCATTAGAATTTATACCTTCATGATCGGAGTCCAACTCTTCTGCTTTCGGTTCCTTTCCAATTGGCTCAATCATCATATGTTGCCCTTGTTTACATTGGTGCTCCATACTCCACTTTTCATCATAGTACAAACCCCTTGCTGATCTTTCCTTGCTAATTTTTTTCTCATGTAGATTTGCAAATGAGATCGCAGCTATCATAGTGCGGGGTTGACGAGCCTTAACTTCACACCGGATCTCTTGAATAAGCCCTTCAATAAATGTATCCAGAAGTTGTCGGTCTGACCAATCTCTAGCTTTATGTGATAATTTTTCAAACCTACTCTGATATTCCAACACTGTAGAAGTCTGACAAATTTTGGCGAGTTGTTCATCCACCTTCATGTACGAGTAGATTGTGTCATAATCTTGGAGCCCATTTCTAGTATTTCCAGATCTATGCAATATAGAACTTGAGCTCCCACCTTGTTGAAAGTTACTAAGGCTCCCCAGTAAGTCCTTTTTGAAATCATTAAGTACTTCTTGTAACCGGTTCTCAATTCTAATTTCCTATGCTTCCATTTGTGCTTTCACTGAGTCATCAGTGGCCATTTCGTAAGACTGCAAATTTGTAATCTCAACACTTGTTTTTGGCGTCGGTCAAGGGCATCAATCACTGCCCTATTCGGTGCTGCTGTTGTGACGTAGTTGGTGGCAACACTATGGGAATGAAGGGTTGCTGCGAGGATGCGGGGATGTAGCTGCGGTCGCCGCGTGGGAGGCAGCGATGCTTGTTGCGGTCGCTGCGTAGAGGGATCGTTGTTGCTGAGGGCTTGGAGGCAGCGATGGTGGTGCGACTGGGGTAGCACCGCCAAGGGCTCACCGCTGCGATGGCTGCGACGGCGCGGATGGAAGGCAATGTTGCTCTGTTTCTGTCACACTGCGGAAGGAGGCGTTGGTGAGAGGCAACAATGCTTGTGGCAGAATATGCTAAGCAAGGGGATGCGCGCGGATGCGGCCGAGGTTGAGAAGAGGAATCGGTGTTGCGTGGCTGCTGGGGTTGAGGCAAGGCAGCGTGACTTGCTGTGGTTGCTGCGCGTTCGCTGTTGGAGGGTGGCTGCTGCAGAATGAGGGGTTGGTCGTTGGCTGGGAGCGACGACAGTGGTAACAATCGGCGGCTACAGTAGCAGAGAGTGCCACTATTTTTTTGTTGCTGCGTACTCTATTTTTGTCGCACCGAATGAGTTGGCGGTAGGATCACCAGCGGTTGAGGAGAAGGCTGCGGTGGCTGGCAGCAGTGGTGATCGTTGGCGGAGTGCAGCGTTGGCGATGGATGGAAAAAAGGCAGCGGCGTCGTCGCTGGCCGGGAAGCTGCGATGCTGGAGATGGGAAACAGGGTGCTCTGTTTCTATCGCGACCACAGCCGAGCCGCTGGCGATGCTGGCAATGGCGGTCGCGGCGGTGATCGTCGCGGCGGAAGCAGCGGCAGCGGTGGAGAAGGAGGAGTCGGCAATGTCACGATTGGGAACAAGGGCAACGGTGAGTTGCCCTGTTTCTGGCACCACGGATGCAGAGCAAGGAGGATCGGCTGCTGGGAGGCGGCGGCGGTCGTCCGATGGTGGCCCAACGGTGATGGGTCGGCTGGGCGGCACGGCGCTGGAGGGGAAGAGGAGTGCTGGAGGCGGGCGCGACTGCAATCGACGAGGGCTGCGGCAACAGAGGAACTCTGTTTCTGCAATCGTTGGTAACGAGGGGCTGCGGCAACCGGACGGCTGCGACCCAAGGGGGGGCTACGGCTAGGGTTGCGGCTGGGAGTATGGGCGGCGTTGGTCGATCGGCTGGGACGCAGTGCCGGCGGTGGAAAGGAGGCAGCAAGGAAGGGCGCGGCCTGCCGGAGAGCAGGGGCGGCGATGGGCTGGCTGCAAGCAGAGGAAGCAGGGATGCGTGGCTGCGGATGCTTTCTCTCTTCCTTTACTTCTTTTTTTTTTTTTTTTGTTACGTTGCAGCGGAACGTGCCAAGGATCGCTGCTCTGATACCAATTGATAAGACCCTAAAGTCTTATCATCGCTCTGATACCAATTGATAAGACCCTAAAGTCTTATCATCGCTCTGATACCAATTGATAAGACCCTAAAGTCTTATCGTAAAAGAAGAAGAGATGGGGATGATCACTTCGAGGGGATCGGCCTCCTTGATCGCTTCGAGGGGATCGACCCTCCTTGATCACTTCGAGGGGATCGGCCTCCTAGGGTTTGTCGAAAGACAGAATAATATTTTTCATAGATTATTGAAAAGAAGCAGTTACATCCCGATTTATAGAGTTCCACCCAAAGTCCATCAAGACTTGAACTCTAATAATAAATAAATATTAAATAAACCTCTACTTGACTCTAACTGAACCAAACCGATTCAATAAACAACTAGACTAAACAGACTCAATAAACATTATTCAAAAGCTCAGAAAATGGGTCCTAACACCATCCTAGTACTACTCTCGCCCAAGCACGCTTACCTTCGGAGTTCTGATGGGATCCGGTGCTTTAGTGCTGGTATGATCGCATTCGTTTTGTGTGCGTCGTCCCTCGCCTTTGTGCACGTCACGGACGGCGTATCGACGACCGGGGACCCTCGCGTGCCCCGAAACACTCGAACGATCTCGGAATCGCCATTCTCGGATCTCTCCGATGCCAACGAGGCCGACCGCGCATCGCACACGACAACGTGCGCTGAAACCATCTGAACTTTCTCGATCGGACTCGGAATCGCTATTGCGACCCCATTCCGGAAAGCTCTCTCGGAGCCCCACGAGACTGACTGCGTAGCGGTCACGGCAAATTTCGAGGCCCAAAACCATCGCCTCGGAGGTCGACGGGAGAGGTTTTGGTCGCTCGGGGCACAAAAAGGAGTGCAACACGAGTACTTCCCAGGGGGTCACCCATCCTAGTACTACTCTCTCCCAAGCACGCTTAACTTCGGAGTTTTAATGGGATCCGGTGCTTTAGTGCTGGTATGATCGCACTCATTTTTTGTGCGTCGTCCCTCGCCTTTGTGCACGTCTCGGATGGTGTATCGACGACCGGGGACCCTCGCGCGCCCCGAAACCCTCAAACGATCTCAGAATCGCCATTCTCGGATCTCTCCGATGCCCACGAGGCCGACCGCGCAACGGACACGACAACGTGCGCCGAAACCCTCTGAACTTTCTCGATCGGACTCGGAATCACTATTGCGACCCCATTCCGGAAAGCTATCTCAGAGCCCCACGAGACTGACCGCATAGCGGTCACGAGTCCCAAAACCATCGCCTCGGAGGTCGACGGGAGAGGTTTTGGTCGCTCGGGGCACAAAAAGGAGTGCAACACGAGGACTTCCCAAGGGGTCACCCATCCTAGTACTACTCTCGCCCAAGCACGCTTAACTTCGGAGTTCTGATGGGATTCGATGCTTTAGTGCTGGTATGATAGCACTCGTTTTGTTTGCGTCGTCCCTCGCCTTTGTGCACGACACTGACGGCTTATCGATGTCCGGGGACCCTCGCGCGCCCCGAAACCCTCGAACGATCTCGGAATCGCCATTCTCGGATCTCTCCGATGCCCACGAGGCCGACCGCGCACCGAACACGACAACGTGCGCCGAAACACTTTGAACTTTCTCGATCGGACTCGGAATCGATATTGCGACCCCATTCCAGAAAGCTCTCTTGGAGCCCCACGAGACTGACTGCGTCACAGTCACGACAAATTTCGAGCCCCAAAACCATCGCCTCGGAGGTCGACGGGAGAGGTTTTGGTCGCTCGGGGCACAAAAAGGAGTGCAACACGAGGACTTCCCAGGGGGTCACCCATCCTAGTACTACTCTCACCCAAGCACGCTTAACTTCGGAGTTCTGATGGGATCTGGTGCTTTAGTTCTGGTATGATCGCACTCGTTTTGTGTGCGTTGTCCCTCGCCTTTGTGCACGTCACGGACGACGTATCGACGACCGAGGACCCTCGAGCGCCCCGAAACCCTTGAACGATCTCGGAATCGCCATTCTCGGATCTCTCCGATGCCCACGAGGCCGACCGCGCACTGGACACGACAAGCGTGCGCCGAAACCCTCTGAACTTTCTCGATCGGACTCGGAATCGCTATTGCGACCCCATTCCGGAAAGCTCTCTCGGAGCCCCACGAGACTGACTGCGTAGCCGTCACGGCAAATTTCGAGGCTCAAAACCATCACCTCGGAGGTCGACGGAAGAGGTTTTGGTCGCTCGGGGCACAAAAAGGAGTGCAACACGAGGACTTCCCAAGGGGTCACCCATCCTAGTACTACTCTCGCCCAAGCACGCTTAACTTCGGAGTTCTGATGGGATCCGGTGCTTTAGTGCTGGTATGATCGCTATTCGTTTTGTGTGCGTCGTCCCTCGCCTTTGTGCACGTCACGGACGGCGTATCGACGACCGGGGACCCTCGCGTGCCCCGAAACACTCGAACGATCTCGGAATCGCCATTCTCGGATCTCTCCGATGCCAACGAGGCCGACCGCGCATCGCACACGACAACGTGCGCTGAAACCATCTGAACTTTCTCGATCGGACTCGGAATCGCTATTGCGACCCCATTCCGGAAAGCTCTCTCGGAGCCCCACGAGACTGACTGCATAGCGGTCACGACAAATTTCGAGGCCCAAAACCATCGCCTCGGAGGTCGACGGGAGAGGTTTTGGTCGCTCGGGGCACAAAAAGGAGTGCAACACGAGGACTTCCCAGGGGGTCACCCATCCTAGTACTACTCTCGCCCAAGCACGCTTAACTTCGGAGTTCTGATGGGATCCGGTTCTTTAATGCTGGTATGATCGCACTGGTTTTGTGTGCGTCGTTCCTCGCCTTTGTGCACGTCACGTACGGCGTATCGACGATCGGGGACCCTCGAGTGCCCCGAAACCCTCGAACGATCTCGGAATCGCCATTCTCGGATCTCTCCGATGCCCGCGAGGCCGACCGCGCACCGGACACGACAACGTGCGCCGAAATACTGTGAACTTTCTCGATCGGACTCGGAATCGCAATTGCGACCCCATTCCGGAAAGCTCTCTCGAAGCCCCACGAGACTGACTGCGTCGCGGCCACGACAAGTTTCGAGGCCCAATACCATCGCCTCGGAGGTCGACGGGAGAGGTTTTGGTCGCTCGGGGCACAAAAAGGAGTGCAACACGAGGACTTCTTAGGGGGTCACCCATCCTAGTACAACTCTCGCCCAAGCACGCTTAACTTCGGAGTTCTGATGGGATCCGATGCTTTAGTGCTTGTATGATCGCACTCGTTTTGTGTGCGTTGTCCCTCGCCTTTGTGCACGTCACGGTCGGCGTATCGACGATCGGGACCCTCGCGCGCCCCAAAACCCTTGAACGATCTCGGAATCACCATTCTCGGATCTCTCTGATGCCCACGAGGCAGACCGCGCACCGGACAGGACAGGCGTGCACCGAAACCCTCTGAACTTTCTCAATCGGACTCGGAATTGCTATTGCGACCCCATTCCGGAAAGCTCTCTCGGAGCCCCACGAGATCGACTGCGTAGAATGGCCACGTAAATTTCGAGGCCCAAAACCATCGCCTCGAGGAGGTCGACGGAGAGGTTTTGGTCGCCGGGGCACAAAAAGGAGTGCAACACGAGGACTTCGTGGGGTCACCCATCCTAGTACTATCTGTCGCCCAAGCACGCTTTAACTTCGGGTTTTGATGGGATCCGGTGCTTTAGTGCTGGTATGATCGCGACTTTCGTTTTTGTGTGCGTCGTCCCCTCGCCTTTGTGCACGCCGCCACGGACGGCGATCGATGACCGGGGACCCTCGGCGCCCGAAACCCTCGAACGATCTCGAATCGCCATTCTCGATCTCTCCGATGCCCACGAGGCCGACCGCGACCGGGACGACAACGCGTTAAAAACCCTCTGAACTTTTTCGATCGGACTCGGAATCGCTATTGTGACCCCATTCGGAAAGCTCTCGAGAGCCCCACGAGACTGAGTGCGTAGCGGTGACGACAAATTTCGTGGCCCAAAACCATCGCCTCGGAGGTCGACGGGAGAGGTTTTGGTCGCCGGGGCACAAAAAGGAGTGCAACACGAGGACTTCCCAAGGGGTCACCAATCCTAGTACTACTCGCCCAAGCACGCTTTAACTTCGAGTTCTGATGGGATTCGATGCTTTAGTGCTGGTATGATAGCACTCGTTTTGTTTGTGCGTCGCCCCTCGCCTTTGTGCACGCCACGGACGGCTTATCATCGACGTCCGGGGACCCTCGCGCTTACCGAAACCCTCGAACGATCTCGAATCGCCATTCTCGGATCTCTCCGATGCCCACGAGGCCGGACCGGCGACCGGACACGACATAACGTCGCCGAAACACTTTGAACTTTTCGATCGGACTCGGAATCGCTATTTGCAACCCCATTCCGAAAGCTCTCTTGGAGCCCCACGAGACTGAGTGCGTCGATCACGACAAATTTCGATGCCCAAAACCATCGCCTCGGAGGTCGACGGAGAGGTTTTGGTCGCCGGGGCACAAAAAAGGAGTGCAACACGAGGACTTCCCAAAGGGGTCACCCATCCTAGTACTACTCTCGCCCAAGCACGCTTTAACTTCGGAGTTCTGATGGGATCCGATGCTTTAGAGCTGGTATGATCGAATCGTTTTTTGTGTGCGTCGTCCCTCGCCTTTTTGTGCATGTCATCGACGGCGATCGACGTCCGGGGACCCTCGGCGCCGAAACCCTCGAACGATCTCGAATCGCCATTCTCGGATCTCTCCGATGCCCACGAGGCCGACCGCAAGACCGGACACGCATAACGCGCGAAATATCGTGAACTTTTCGATCGGACTCGGAATCGCTATTTGCGACCCCATTCCGAAAGCTCTCTCGAGCCCCACGAGACTGATCTGCGTCGCGACCACGACAAGTTTTTCGAGGCCCAAAACCATCGCCTCGGAGGTCGACGGAGAGGTTTTGGTCGCTTCGGGGCACAAAAAAGGAGTGCAACACGAGGACTTCTTAGGGGGTCACCCATCCTAGTACAACTCTCGCCCAAGCACGCTTTTAACTTCGGAGTTCGATGGGATCCGATGCTTTAGTGCTTGTATGATCGCACTTTTCGTTTTGTGTGCGTTGTCCCTCGCCTTTGTGCACGTCACGGTCGGCGTATCGACGATCGGGACCCTCGCGCGCCCCAAAACCCTTGAACGATCTCGGAATCACCATTCTCGGATCTCTCTGATGCCCACGAGGCAGACCGCGCACCGAACAGGACAGGCGTGCACCGAAACCCTCTGAACTTTCTCAATCGGACTCGGAATTGCTATTGCGACCCCATTCCGGAAAGCTCTCTCGGAGCCCCACGAGACTGACTGCGTAGCGGTCACGGCCGAAAACCATCGCCTCGGAGGTCGACAGGAGAGGTTTTGGTCGCTAGGGGCACAAAAAGGAGTGCAACACGAGGACTTCCCAGGGGGTCACCCATCCTAGTACTACTGTCGCCCAAGCACGCTTAACTTCGGGGTTTTGATGGGATCTGGTGCTTTAGTGCTGGTATGATCGCACTCGTTTTGTGTGCGTCGTCCCTCGCCTTTGTGCACGTCACGGACGGCGTATCGATGACCGGGGACCCTCGGGCGCCCCGAAACCCTCGAACGATCTCGGAATCGCCATTCTCGGATCTCTCCGATGCCCACGAGGTCGACCGCGACCGGACCGGACACACAACGTCGCCGAAACCCTCTGAACTTTTCGATCGGACTCGGAATCGCTATTGTGACCCCATTCCGAAAGCTCTCGGAGCCCCACGAGACCGACTCGTGAGCGGTCACGACAAATTTCGAGGCCCAAAACCATCGCCTCGGAGGTCGACGGGAGAGGTTTTGGTCGCTCGGGGCACAAAAAGGAGTGCAACACGAGGACTTCCCAAGGGGTCACCAATCCTAGTACTACTCTCGCCCAAGCACGCTTAACTTCGGAGTTCTGATGGGATTCGATGCTTTAGTGCTGGTATGATAGCACTCGTTTTGTGTGCATCGTCCCTCGCCTTTGTGCACGTCACTGACGGCTTATCGACGTCCGGGGACCCTCGCGAGCCCCGAAACCCTCGAACGATCTCGGAATCGCCATTCTCGGATATCTCTGATGCCCACGAGGCCGACCGCGCACTGGACACGACAAGCTTGCGCTGAAACCCTCTGAACTTTCTCGATAGGACTCGGAATCGCTATTACGACCCCATTCCGGAAAGCTCTCTCGGAGCCCCACGAGACTGAGTGCGTAGCGGTCACAACAAATTTCGATGCCCAAAACCATCGCCTCGTAGGTCGACGGGAGAGGTTTTGGTCGCTCGGGGCACAAAAAGGAGTGCAACACGAGTACTTCCCAGAGGGTCACCCATCCTAGTACTACTCTCGCCCAAGCACGCTTAACATCGGAGTTCTGATGGGATCCGGTGCTTTAGTGCTGGTATGATCGCACTCGTTTTGTGTGCGTCGTCCCTCGCCTTTGTGCACGTCACGGACGGCGTATCAATGACCGGACACCCTCGCGCGCCCCGAAACCCTCGAAAGATCTCGGAATCGCCATTCTCGGATCTCTCCGATGCCCACGAGGCCAACCGCGCACCGGACATGACAAGCGTGCGTCGAAACCCTCTGAACTTTCTCGATCGGACTCGGAATCGCTATTGCGACCCCATTCCGGAAAGCTCTCTCGGAGCCCCACAAGACTGACTGCGTAGCGGTCATGACAAATTTCGTGGCCCAAAACCATCGCCTCGGAGGTCGACGGGAGAGGTTTTGGTCGCTCGGGGTACAAACAGGAGTGCAACACGAGGACTTCCCTGTCACGCCCCTCAAAAATATATCGACAATATTTAAAATTTTCATCATAACTAACCCAGGATCCAAGCACACATTTGAGGTCACTAAGAAAACATTCAGATCAAAATTTCACCTCTATAGTCTACAAATTCATAACCCTATGCATTTCATAAACATACCACACATCACTCGATAATTCACACAATCAGAACTCAACTCATCAAAATAATAACCACAACATAAATTCACAAATGGGGAAGTCTATGCAGTCACCAAACCAACGATTACCATAAGATCATATCATTACACGAATTTAACTTAACATACCAAAATCCTATACATGAGGGATCCTTTATCTTACACAAAATCCATAGGTTTAGATTCATCGTCACATTTCATAAGATGCAGAGTATCTTATACAACAAATACACACATGCTAACAAAGATCTGCCCAAAATCTTCTAAACTTTCCACCGCCTCAGCCCAATCTTAACATTTAAGCAAGCAATATGCTATCCTGAAAAATTTATCAACAAACGGGGTGAGCATAAAGAGCTCAGCAAGTGACTAACATATCCATATCAAAATAGTACAACTTCCAAAGAGATACAGTTCCAAAATACAAGGCAGAATATACGATTTCGTAGACATAGTATCATTAAGAGCAGAACACAATTGTCATTTCAATCTTACATATTTGGTTCCGACATGATTGAGGCATAGAGTAATTGGAGCATATCAAGAAACAAAGGAAACATATCGGAGCTTATCAATGGCATAGAAAATGTTCCAAGCATATCAACGGCATATGGAACATTTCAAGCAAAATCATCAGTGAATGAAGCATATCGGGAGAGCATATCAAAACAAATATCGCATGACAGAAGCTCAAACGTCGTCCTTGACGTTGCAATCATATCATTCTTATCCAGAGCATGAACAGAAACAACTCACCAAAACTCGGATGTCATATCAAACATATAGAAGGTGTGGTGGGATCTCGGTCCAGAATGTGAGTCATCCATTTCTGAATGACCACTGACAAAAAGTCTCCCACGCCCTGGGAGATCCCTCCACCCACGCCTAGGTGAAGTCGAGAGGAGGCAGAGAGCATCGCGAGGCTCTAAGCACATACCCTTTACCATTTTCGGCAAAGGTCCGAATATCCCACGCGAGCGGGACCCCACAGAGCGGGTAATAAGTTTATCCCACAGAGCGGGACCCCACGGAGCGGTAATATGCGCGATACCCTTTACCATTTCTGGCAAAGGTCCAGACAATCCCACACACCATAGTACAAGAGGGCAGTTTTAACAATACGTAGCATATATATCGAAGCACACGCGGAACAACAAACGTGCATGTGCCTTTTCGAGACAATACGAAACAAAGAACAAATCTCTCACAAAGGTATTCAGATTTGGAATGAAATAAAAACAAGAGTGTACAGGGAATTCCAAGCAATCATATTTAGCTCAAATCCAATAAGAAGGTTAAACGAATTCAAATATCCAAAGGAACGGAGCAGAATATGCGAAATCGACCAAAGCTCGATTTCGGACAGAATTCCAGTGGCACATCAAACAAATACTTCAGAATATCAATTATGCTCCAATACCCATAAGAAAGCTATGGTCGAACCATATATCAATCTATATTCTGATGGAACAAATTTCATCTGAAACAGGGTTCCCAACGCGGAGTTACCTTTGATTTGGTAACACAAGGTCAAAAACACAATCACTGTTTTGCAGAATTTATAGGGTCGGATTCAAAAGATAATAGGGTAGGCAATTGAATTCCAAAATTTTCAAACTATATGTCAAAAGAAATATTTTCAAGTCTAGTTTCAAATAAAATCAGTATGGTACAATTCAGAATTTTCAACAGGGAGTTATAGGCATTTTAGTATCGATAGGTCAGAAATCTTGAACCCTGTTAGTCAAGCGTGCTTTGGCGAGAGTAGTAGCGGCTCTAGGGCGACGATACTGTAGCGGCGGCGGCGATACTGTAGCGGCTCTAGGGCGACGATACTGTAGCGGCGGCGGCGATACTGTAGCGGCGACCAGATCTAGGGCGACGGTACTATAGCGGCGACCAGATCTCCCTAGGACGATCTGACTCCTGCATCGTTAGCTTTCTCCCACGGGCGAAGGGCGACGGCACTGTAGCGGTGATCAGATCTCCCAAGGGCAACGCTATCTGTGGCGGCGCGCCCAGATCTAGGGCGGACGGTACTGTAGCGACAACCATATCACCCTAAAGGCGATCTAACTCCGGCAGCGTCGGCTTTCTCCCACGAGCGAAGGGGGCATTAATCGTAGAGGTGATCAGATCTCCCAAGGACGACAAGATCAGTAGCGGCGGCGACGACACTGTAGCAGCGATCAGATCTCCGTAGCGTCGGCTTCACCCCAAGGGCGACGATACTGTAGCAGCAACCATAAATCCCTAGGGTGACGGTACCATAGCGGCGATCTAATATACTGCAGCGGTGGCTTTTCCCAAATGGTTTCAGCGGCGACCGGAGGGATCAAACATGGCAGCGATGGCCCCTAGGGCTGGCGATGGTGGCGAGAGGGTTGAAACGATGGCAAGGCTCCCTACCGCTACCCCCCAAGTTGCTCTTCCAACATATCTTTTCCAGAGAGAAACTCCTTTGACCAACCAAAGATCGAAGGTCGGCGCTCTAGATCATGACGACTGCTCTCATTTCAGCGATCCTCGGCCTTGGACTAGCCTCTTCAAGGCTCCGGTTGGAAGTCCAGATCTAAGCTTGGAATTCTTTACTCCGAAGTTCAGGTGATAAGAAGATTGCTGTATACGAGATCGTTGATTCAGCAGAGCTTATTGAGACATGGTCTATGGCGATTGTTGGCTATGTGGTAGGTCTCAAAACATCTTATTTCCCACTATCCTCATTTATCAAAACTTCGATGGGGAATATCGTCATTTGATCTTCATATCTTTGGAGAACGGATTCTTTGTTTGCAAGCTATACTCTGAAGAAGATTTGCAGCGAATCCTCGAAGGATTCGGACTATCATGGTCATCCAATGATTCTAACGTTGGTCTCCTCGATGTCCGATTTGGAGTTAGATAGCCTCTGATCTATTCCATTATGGGTATCCTTTCAAGGACTGCCTCTACATCTTTTGAGTCGACGTTTTATTGCAAAGTTATGCAGCACTCGGGACAGCCACTCTACATCGACAAAGCAAAAGCAGCTCGACGAGATTAGCATTTGCACGAGCATGTGTGCTGGTTTCTTCCGATGAAGATCTTCCTAATGAGGTTTTCTATCGTGATCTTGACGGGAACACTCGGAAGGTACATGTCTCATATTCCTGGAAGCCACAACGATGTCGGGCGTTGCTTATCTTTTGGTCATCCAAATGGAGCTTGTCAAACAAACCCCAAATCCAACCACAAAAGGTCTATCGACCACGTCAAGCGCCTCAAAGAACAAAAGTGATTCTTCTCTAATGGCGTATAACCGATGGTGGCAAAAAACTATTGAGCATTCCGACTGCAAGGAAAGCACCATGGATTGAAGGACAATTCCAAAACTTTATCTGTACCTATAATGTCGAGCCTTCCACAACAGAGGTTTCCCATGGTACTAGTGGACGGAGAAACATAAGTAGAACTTCATCTCTTCCAATATCATCGGATCCATCCACACTAGCTCAACGAACTCAGGTCCAAGCAAATCTAAGCTAGCAAGGATATTATTCCTCAACAAACTCAGGCCACAACAAACATTGCCAACAAGGATATTCTGTCTCAACAAACTCATGCTCCAACAAACCTCTATAGCCAAACTGCTCCAACAAGTACTATCCGGGATATTGTGATGCAACAATCTTATCGAGCTTCAACAAACCCCGCCAATCAAGACCACATGATTCAAGGTATTTTAAAGTTTAAAAATCTGCAAGCTGTAGATGAAGTGGATAAATATAGGAATAAAGCCATAAAAGGTAAGGATATTAAAGGGAGGAAAATACAAAACCAAAAGATAAGAAAAAGGATGGTACAATCCATCCAAAGTAAGAGGGATGAATACCTTACTATATTTTTTACTAATGAAGATAACATGCTGGAATGTTCATGGACTTAATAAGCCGGAGAAATGTCGGGAGCTCAATAGAATAATCAAGTCTGCCGCGATGTGATATTGTTATTCTAGTGGAAACAAAAAAATTAAACAATCAAGACGTTCAAGCTCAAAAAAAGAATTTAATATGGCCGGACGCTAAACTGTTTACCAATGACTCAAATGACACTTTTGGTAGAATATGGGTCTTATGGCATCCTAACTCTATTAATGCTTGGTTTATTTCTTGCTCTTGATCAATTCATTCATCTTAAGGTAGAGGATAAAAAAGAATGGTGTGTCAATTCAATTTTTTGGTATATATGCTTCAAACAAGTATGTAAGAAAGAAATACTCTTTGGTCCGACCGACTAATATTGTAAATGGCTGTCTCAATGTACCTTGGATTGTTCTTGGAGACTTTAATACTGTTCGGTACACAAATGAAAAACAGGGTGGTGGTAGACAACTTTCGTAAAGCCAGCTTCAAAAGTTCAATGATTACATTGACACTGCAGCATTGTTTGATATGAAATCTGTGGGTAATTGGCTCTCCGAGTAATCAAGGTGCTGCTAACAGAAAAATAATGGCTTGACTTGATAGGTGTTTGATTAATCATGAATGGTTAACAGTTTACCCAGATTCACTTCTTGAGTATGGTGCTCCTTTGTTTTTCGACCATTCTTTAATGTATATACACACGCAGAAAAAAGCGACACCAAGAGGCAAGAAACCATTTAGATTCTTTAACATGTGGAGTACTCATCCTCAATTTCTTGATGTTATCAGATCTGCTTGGAATGTTAATGTGCATGGATCCCCCCCCTTACATCTTATGTCAAAAGCTCAAAGCCTGTAAAGCAAACACTAAAGGAGTGGAATACAAATACCTTTGGCAATATTAACACGAGTTCAACTTTAAAGAAAGGAACTAATGTCTATGCAACATGAGCTGCAACTTCACCAAATGATGAAAATATTATCTACAAAGAGGCGTAGTTTAAATAACTTCATGCAAGCCTTAAAACAGGAGGAAAGTTTTGCAAAAAGAAGTCTCGACAACATTGGCTTACGCTTAGGGATTCCAATACAAAATTTTTCTATGCTTCAATTGCTACTCGAAGGGCTATTAACCTTATCAAGCAAATGCAAGAGACAAAGATGATAATCTTATTGAGAAGTTGGATGAGGTTAAAAGCACACAGAAAATTTTTTTTTTATTCCTTACTCAATCAAGTCGGGAAACCTAATAACATTCATGTGGAGCCGACTAGAAAACTTGATTCAGAAGCTATTTCAATCCTCAATGCCCCAATTACAGATGACTTAAATTGTATGTGTTATCTTTAAGTCACCAAAGCACAAAAGCCTGTGTCCGGATGGATTTCCAATTTGAATTTTACCAAATTGTTTGGTCTATTATTGGAAATGATGTGATCAAGGCTTGCCAACATTTTTTTTCTCTTGGTCATATTCTTAGAGAGATGAATTGCACTTTTATTTCCTTAATTCAAGAATGCAGGTAATGATTCACTAGAGAACTATCGACCCATATCATTATGCAACTTTATTTACAAGATCATCTCCAAAGTATTGGCAAATAGAATGCAAAAAAAGGTAATACACAAGATCATTAGCCCAAACCAAGTCGCTTTCATCAAAGGGAGAAGTATACATCATAACATTTTGCTTGCTAATGACTTGGTCAAAGATTTGCATTCAAAAGCAAGAGGGACAAAAAATATGTTTTAAAGCTGATTTACGGAAAGCCTTGATTCAGTTAATAGGAAGTTTATCTATAAGATGCTCCTCGATATGAACTTCCCACAAAGAATGGGTTAATTGATTCAATCTTGCCCGAAACTCCAAAGTTTTCGATACTCTTTAATGGCTCACCAATTGGTTTTTTTTTTGGGAGCACGAATGGCATCCGAACAAGGTGATCCACTCTCCCAGATCTTTTACTATTGGCGATGGAAGGACTTAGTGTATGTTGAAACACAAGTCTTAAATGGCAGCATTAAGGTACCCATTGTTGGTTCTGTTTCATATATCACATATAACATTTGCAGATGACTTACTTATCTTTCTCCAAAATGAACCAACTTCAAGAAAGAACCCGGCTACTATTATGAATGACTTTGGTATGGTTTCGGACTTGATTAAATCATGCGAAAAGTAAAATATATATGAGCCCTTACGTTGAGGATAATGTCTTTATTGCACAAACTTTGGGGTTAGTGAGGGAAGCTTGCAGTTCCTTATTTGGGTCTCCGCTCATATCCATGTGCATTCACAAAACCCAATCGACCTATCAAAAAAAAAAAAATAAAGAATAGAATTTCTTCTTGGAAAAATAGGTTTCTATCAAAAGCAGGACGACTCGAACTCATCCGTTTTTAGATTGCACTCCTACTCTATATATTGGTGTAATGCATTTCTTCTACCTGCTGGACTTCTCCAAGATATTGAACGGTTATTAATGAACTTTTCCTCGAATGACACAAATGATAAGGCAATGCATATGGTAAATTGGGATAGCATTTGTAAACCAAAAAGATGATGGGGGGCTAAACTTGAGAAATACTAGAGATTGGAATCAAGCATGTCCGGTGCAGCAATTGTGGGATCTTTTGCAAAACAAATGTTCCTTATGGTCACTTTGGGTTTTTCGCTAGGTATCTTTCAAAAGAATCAACTGGGAAATTTCAACAAGAACATACCACTCTGCGACTTGGAAAGGAATTTTTAAAGGCAAGGAATTGGCTAATCAAACACATTTCCTATGCAATCTCTTCCGAATTAGTACTAATATGTGGTACGATCCTTGGGTGAATGGGAAGAGTATATTTCAATTATATGGTGAGAATTTAAAAGATCTCGGGGCTCCCAAAGATTGGAAGGTTTTCGAAGTTCATTGCTAACTGTGACTGGTGTCTCCCTAATCCTATTTCCCAAATGTTATCACTTTGGCCGACTATTATAGCTATTCCAATCACGAACAACTCTTCAGATAAACTTATTTGGCCTCATGACAATGGCAAATTTAGTGCCACATCGCATGGAATCAAATTAGGCAAAGAAATAACAAGTGGGTCCCATGCAGTTGGACATGGGATCGACAGGGATCACAAAGACATTCCTTATGTACATGGCAGGCCCTTCTCAATAAACTACCTACAATAGACAATATGAAAAGAAGAGATATCTATCATGTTAACCGATGCTCCCTTTGTATGCAACAAGAAGAAACCGTTGACCACCTTTATTTTGCTTGTGATTATACAAAATGGATATGGAAGGAGATTCTCCAAATGATTTGAACTCAATAGACTGCCAGAACCAAACTTGCACCAAGAACTAGGCTTAACTCAAGCAATGTTTCTCAAGAAAAGGTCCTCTCAATAACCGGGCAAAGGTTACTTTCGGATGCGCTTATTTGGTGGATGTGGAAGGAGAGATGTAACAGTAATCTTTAAATGTCAACACACAAACAATGCTCAGCCTATTGAAAGAGATTATTAGAGACTCAAGATCCTGTATGGAGCAAGATCTCAAAACGGAGACACTTTACCCAAAGAGAAAAATATATTTTTATCAATTTTAATTTTGCTATTAGCTAAAGATCTTGGGAATGATGCCAAATTTTGATATATCTGGATAAACATTTTCTATTTTGATTATAATTAGGAGTTATAGTCTACAACATGTGTAGTCATAACTATCGCATTCGCACTCTATGAGTTACATGGCTTTGTCTATGACTTGTATAGATAAAGCTATTTGTAGAAACTTTACACATAATCAATTTACTTTTACTTACCAAAAAAATCTTGAACCCTGTTTTACAGCGTCTATAGGCTCAATTGAAACAGATGTTTGGGTAAGAATTCAGTGTCCAAAATCTACAAAATCTGTGTCAAAAGGAAGATAAAAGAGTCTAATTTCAAACAAAATAGTTCCTGCCCGAATTCACATTTTGTACTAAAACTTATAGCTGAAACAGTGTATAGGGGACCAGATCTAGGGCGACGGTACTATAGCGGCGACCAGATCTCCCTAGGACGATCTGACTCCTGCATCGTTGGCTTTCTCCCACGGGCGAAGGGCGACGGCACTGTAGCGGTGATCAGATCTCCCAAGGGGCGACGCCATCAGAAGCGGCGGACGAGATCTAGGGCGATGGTACTGAAGCGACAACCATATCTCCCTAAAGGCGATCTAACTCCTGCGGCGTCGGCTTTCTCCCACGGCGAAGGGCGACGACACGTAGAGGTGATCAGATCTCCCAAGGACGACAGTACTGTAGCGGCGGCGATGATGACACTGTAGCAGCGATCAGATCTCCGAAGCGTCGGCTTCTCCCCAAGGGGGCGACGATACTGTAGCAGCAACCATAAATCCCTAGGGTGACGGTACCATAGCGGCGATCTAATATCTTGCAGCGGTGGCTTTTTCCCAATGGCGTCGTTTCGTGGTAGGCGACCGAGAGGGATCAAACATGGCAGCGATGGCCCCTAGGGCTGGCGATGGTGGCGAGAGGGTTGAAACGATGGCAAGGCTCCCTACCGCTACCCCCCAAGTTGCTCTTCCAACATATCTTTTCCAGAGAAACTCCTTCGACCAACCAAAGCATCGAAGCAAGTCGGCTCTAGATCGCGACAAACTGCTCTCATTTCCAGCGATCCTCGGCCTTGGACTAGCCTCTTCAAGGCTCGGTTGGAAGTCCAGATCTAAGCTTGGAATTCTTTACTCCATAAGTTCAGGTGATAAGAAGATTGCAGATATGAGACTGTTGATTCAGCAGAGCTTATTGAGACATGGTCTATGGCGATTGTTGGCTATGTGGTAGGTCTCAAAACATCTTATTTCCCACTATCCTCATTTATCAAAACTTCGATGGGGAATATCGTCATTTGATCTTCATATCTTTGGAGAACAGATTCTTTGTTTGCAAGCTATACTGAAGAAGATTTGCAGCGAATCCTCGAAGGATTACGGACTATCCATGCGGGTCATCCAATGATTTTTACGACGTTGGTCTCCTCGATGTCCGTTTGGAGTTAGATAGCCTACAATCTATTCCATTATGGGTATCCTTTCAAGGACTACCTCTACATCTTTGGAGTCGACGGTTTTATTGCAAAGTTATGCAGCACTGGGGAATACCACTCTACATCGACAAAGCAACAAAGAAATTCGACGAGACTAACATTTTGCACGAGCATGTGTGCTGGTTTCTTCCGATGAAGATCTTCCTAATGAGGTTTTCTATCGTGATCTTGACGGGAACACTGGAAGGTACATGTCTCATATTCCCGAAGCCCTAACGATGTCGGCGTTGCTTATCTTTTGGTCATCCAAATGGAGCTTTGTCAAGAAACCCCAAATCCAACCACAAAGGTCTATCGACCACGTCAAGCGCCTCAAGCAACAAAGTGATTCTTCTCTAATGGCAGCAAAGACCGATGGTGGCAAAAAACTATTGAGCATTCCACTCGCAAGGAAAGCACCGACGAAGGACAATTCCAAAACTTTATCTGTACCTATAATGTCGAGCCTTCCACAACAGAGGTTTCCCATGGTACTAGTGGACAGGAGAAACATAAGTCAAGAACTTCATCTCTTCCAATATCATCGGATCCATCCACACTAGCTCAACGAACTCAGGTCCAAGCAAATCTCGCTAGCAAGGATATTATTCCTCAACAAACTTAGGCCACAACAAACATTGCCAACAAGGATATTCTGTCTCAACAAACTCATGCTCCAACAAACCTCTATAGCGTGACTGCTCCAACAAGTACAATCCAGGATATTGTGATGCAACAATCTTATCGAAGCTTCAACAAACCCTGCCAATCAAGACCACATGATTCAAGGTATTTTAAAGTTTAAAAATCTGCAAGCTGTAGATGAAGTGGATAAATATAGGAATAAAGCCAAAAAAGGTAAGGATATTAAAGGGAGGAAAATACAAAACCGAAAGATAAGAAAAAGGATGGTACAATCCATCCAAAGTTAAGAGGATGAATACCTTACTATCTTTTACTAATGAAGATAACATTTGGAATGTTCATGGACTTAATAAGCCGGAGAAATGTCGGGAGCTCAATAGAATAATCAAGTCGGCCATGTGATATTGTTATTCTAGTGGAAACCAAAATTAAACAATCGCGTTCAAGCTCAAAAAGAATTTAATATGGCCGGACCAGAATGTTTACCAATGACTCAAATGACACTTTTGGTAGAATATGGGTCTTATGGCATCCTAACTCTATTAATGCTTGGTTTATTTTCGCTCTTGATCAATTCATTCATCTTAAGGTAGAGGATAAAAAGAATGGTCGTCAATTCAATTTCATCTGGTATATATGCTTCAAACAAGTATGCAAGAAAGAAATACTCTTTGGTCCGACCGACTAAATATTGTAAATGGTCTGTCTCAATGTACCTTGGATTGTTCTTGGAGACTTTAATAACTGTTCGGTACACAAATGAAAAACAGGGTGGTAGACAACTTTCGTAAAAGCCAACTTCAAAAGTTCAATGATTACATTGACACTGCAGCATTGTTTGATATGAAATCTGGTGGGTAATTGGCTCTCCCGAGTAATCAAGGTGTTGCTAACAGAGAAAAATAATGGCTCGACTTGATAGGTGTTTGATTAATCATGAATGGTTAACAGGTTTACCCAGATTCACTTCTTGAGTATGGTGCTCCTTTGTTTTCGACCATTCTTTAATGTATATACACGCAGAAAAAAAAGCGACACCAAGAGGCAAAAAACCATTTAGATTCTTTAACATGTGGAGTACTCATCCTCAATTTCTTGATGTTATCGATCCGCTTGGAATGTTAATGTGCATGGATCCCCCCCTTACATCTTATGTCAAAAGCTCAAAGCCTCAGAAAGCAAACACTAAAGGAGTGGAATACAAATACCTTTGGCAATATTAACACAGAGTTCAACTTTGCAGAAAGGAACTAATGTCTTTGCAACATGAGTGCAACTTCACCAAATGATGAAAATATTATCTCAAAAGGAGAAGCAGAAATAACTTCATGCAAGCCTTAAAACAGGAGGAAAGTTTTTGCAAAAGAAGTCTCGACAACATTGGCTTACGCTTAGGGATTCCAATACAAAATTTTTCTATGCTTCAATTGCTACTCGAAGGGCTATTAACCCAGACAAGAAAATGCAGAGACAAAGATGATAATCTTATTGAGAAGTTGGATGAGGTTAAAGCACACACAGAGCAATTTTTTTTATTCCTTACTCAATCAAGCTGGGAAACCTAATAACATTCATGTGGAGCCGACTAGAAAACTTGATTGAAGCTATTTCAATCCTCAATGCCCCAATTACAGATGAATAAATTGTATGTGTTGTCTTTAAGTCACCAAAGCACAAAAGCCCAGGTCCGGATGGATTTCAAACTGAATTTTACCAAACTGCTTGGTCTATTATTGGAAATGATGTGATCAAGGCTTGCCAACATTTTTTTCTCTTCAGGTCATATTCTTAGAGAGATGAATTGCACTTTTATTTCCTTAATTCAAGAATGGGGGCTGATTCACTAGAGAACTATCGACCCATATCATTATGCAACTTTATTTACAAGATCATCTCCAAAGTATTGGCAAATAGAATGCAAAAGGTAATACACAAGATCATTAGCCCAAACCAAGCTGCTTTCATCAAAGGGAGAAGTATACATCATAACATTTTGCTTGCTAATGACTTGGTCAAAGATTTGCATTCAAAAGCAAGAGGGACAAAAAATATTTTTAAAGCTGATTTACTGGAAAGCCTTCGATTCAGTTAATAGGAAGTTTATCTATAAGATGCTCCTCGATATGAACTTCCCCACAAAGAATGGGTTAATTGATTCAATCTTGCCTGAAACTCCAAAGTTTTCGATACTCTTTAATGGCTCACCAATTGGTTTTTTTTGGGAGCACTAATGGCATCCCCACAAGGTGATCCACTCTCTCCAGATCTTTTACTATTTATGATGGAAGGACTTAGTCTGTATGTTGGAACACGCAGTCTTAAATGGCAGCATTAAGGTACCCATTGTTTGGTTCTCGTTCATATATCACATATAACATTTGCAGATGACTTACTTATCTTTCTCCAAAATGAACCAACTTCAAGAAAGAACCTGGCTACTATTATGAATGACTTTGGTATGGTTTCTGGACTTCAGTTAAATCATAAAAAAAAAAGTATATATGAGCCCTTACGTTGAGGATAATGTCTTTATTGCACAAACTTTGGGGGTTAGTGAGGGAAGCTTGCTGGGTTCCTTATTTGGGTCTCCGCTCATATCCATGTGCATTCACAAAACCCCTGTTAGCCTATCTTGCAAAAAAATAAAGAATAGAATTTCTTCTTGGAAAAATAGGTTTCTATCAAAAGCAGGACGAATTCGAACTCATCCGTTGGTGCATTATTGCTCCTACTCTATATATTGGTGTAATGCATTTCTTCTACCGCTGGACTTCTCCAAGATATTGAATGGTTATTAATGAACTTCTTCCGAATGACACAAATGATAAGGCAATGCATATGGTAAATTGGGATAGCATTTGTAATAAAAAAAGATGAAGGGGGGCTAAACTTGAGAAATACTAGAGATTGGAATCAAGCATGTCCGGTGCAAAGAATTGTGGGATCTTTTTGCAAAACAAATGTTCCTTATGGTCACTTTGGGTTTCTGCTAGGTATCTTTCAAAAGAATCAATCTGGGAAATTTCAACAAGAACATACCACTCTGCAGCTTGGAAAGGAATTTTAAAGGCAAGGAATTGGCTAATCAAACACATTTCCTATGCAATCTCTTCCGAATTAGTACTAATATGTGGTAATGATCCTTGGGTGAATGGGAAGAGTATATTTCAATTATATGGTGACAAAATAATTTAAAAGATCTCGGGGGCTCCCAAAAGATGGAAGGTTTTGAGTTCATTGCTAACTGCACTGGTGTCTCCCTAATCCTATTTACCCCAGAAATGTTATCACTTTGGCCGACTATTATAGCTATTCCAATCAATTAACAACTCTTCAGATAAACTTATTTGGCCTCATGACAATGGCAAATTTAGTGCCACATCTGCATGGAATCAAATTAGGCAAAGAAATAACAAGTGGGTCCCATGCAGTTGGACATGGGATCGACCAGGATCACAAAGACATTCCTTATGTACATGGCAGGCCCTTCTCAATAAACTACCTACAATAGACAATATGAAAAGAAGAGGTATCTATCATGTTAACCGATGCTCCCTTTGTATGCAACAAGAAGAAACTGTTGACCACCTTTATTTTGCTTGTGATTATACAAAATGGATATGGAAGGAGATTCTCCAGCGATTTGAACTCAATAGACTGCCAGAACCAAACTTGCACCAAGAACTAGGCTTAACTCATGCAATGTTTCTCAAGAAAAGGTCCTCTCACACAACCGGCAAAGGTTACTTTTCGGATCGCTTATTTGGTGGATGTGGAAGGAGAGATGTAACAGAATCTTTAAATGTCAACACACAAACAATGCTCAGCTATTGAAAGAGATTATTAGAGACTCAAGATCCTGTATGGAGCAAGATCTCAAAACGGAGCACTTTACCCAAAGAGAAAAATATATTTTTATCAATTTTAATTTTGCTATTAGCTAAAGATCTTGGGAATGATGCCAAATTTTGATATATCTGGATAAACATTTTCTATTTTGATTATAATTAGGAGTTATAGTCTACAACATGTGTAGTCATAACTATCGCATTCGCACTCTATGAGTTACATGGCTTTGTCTATGACTTGTATAGATAAAGCTATTTGTAGAAACTTTACACATAATCAATTTACTTTTACTTACCAAAAAAAAAAAATTTTCAAACTATATGTCAAAAGAAATATTTTCAAGTCTAGTTTCAAATAAAATCAGTATGGTACAATTCAGAATTTTCAACAGGGAGTTATAGGCATTTTAGTATCGATAGGTCAGAAATCTTGAACCCTGTTTTACAGCGTCTATAGGCTCAATTGAAACAGATGTTTGGGTAAGAATTCAGTGTCCAAAATCTACAAAATCTGTGTCAAAAGGAAGATAAAAGAGTCTACTTTCAAAAAAAATAGTTCCTGCCCGAATTCACATTTTGTACTAAAACTTATAGCTGAAACAGTGTATAGGGGTCAGTTTACCGAAATGAAAACTTCAAAATCATTGGTTCTATGGCCAAATAGAGACATATCAGTTTCTAAATAGAAATCCTTCAATTTATTTTGATTCAACATAAAAACAGAGACTAAAAATTCTGTAGGATGGGGTTAGAACACTTGCCTTTGAGAATTTTAGCCCTAAATGAGAAGAATTGAGCAAGAAACCTTAAAGCCCCAATTTCTTCTTCCTCTTCTTCCTCTTCTTTCTTTCTTTCTTTCCCAGATCATCCACGCAGCTGCCTTCTCTGCTTCCTTAAGAACGAAGGCAGAGAGGCTTAAGCGGTGGAGTTTGTATTTTTGTACATTTTACAGTTTAGTCCTTGTATTTAACATATTTACGATTAGGTCCTCAGGATTTACATATAGGTACTCAGATTTTTGTTTGAATAAATCCTCCAACTCTTATGAATAAGTTCTCAGATTCATACTTTGACTTTTTATCAAATTTAAAATAGATACATACATTACAACTAGAAATTTATACGAAAATTCGGAAATGAGGGGTGTTACACTCTCCCCCCCTTAAAAGAAAAATTTAGTCCTCTAAATTTATCGTACCTCTATCGATGAAAAGACGGGGGTACACCTTTGTCATTTCCTCCTCTAGCTCCCAAGTTGTTTCCTCTCCAGAATAATGTCTCCAAATTACTTGAACCAGTGAGATGACCCGATTCCTTAGGACTTTTTCTTTCTTATCAACGATCTGAATAGGCTCTTCCACATAAGATAAATCTTTATCAATCTCCACCAGCTCATACTTAATGATGTGAGAAGGGTCATATATATACTTCCTAATTATCGAGACATGAAATATATCATGAACATGACTCAATGCTGGTGGCAAGGCAATCCCGTAGTTTACAGTAACCAACCCTCTCAAGAACCTCAAAAGGTCCAATAAACTGGGGCTTAACTTTTTTCTTCCCAAACCTTATAATGCCTTTGGAAGGGGAGACTTTCAAGAATACAAAATCTCTGATTTCAAACTCAATATCTCGTCTTCTATTATCGGCATAACTTTTTTGACGACTCTGAAAGCAGATTTTAACCTTTCCCTTATAACTTGAATTTTCTCGGAAGTTTCTTGTACCTTATCCGGTGCTAATGACTTTTCTATCACCAACTTCTTCCCAACATATAGGTGTTATGCACTTTCGCCCATATAAAGCTTCATAAGGAGCCATCTGAATACTTGAATGATAACTATTATTATAAGTGAACTCAACAAGTAAAATATCCTTATCCCATTCACCTTTCCAATCCATAACATAGGCTCTAAGCAAATCCTCAAGTGTTTGAATTGTTCTTTTCCGACCCACCATCGCCCGAGGGATGATATGGTACTAAACTTAACTTTAGTGCCCATAGATTCTGTAATCTTTCTCCATAATCTAGAGAGAAATCTGGAGTCTCTATCAGAGATGATCTCCTTTGGAATACCATGAAGTCTTACTATTTCACCGACATATAAATCTGCAAGTCTATCGTTTAATAAGTCATATTAATCGGTAGGAAATGTGCAGATTTTGTTAACCTATCAATGATAACCCAAATAGCATCATGCTTTTTTTAGAGGTTCTGGGTAGTCCTGAAACAAAATCCATAGTAATGCATTCTCATTTCCATTCAGAATATCTAAAGGTTGTAACAACCCTCCGTGTCTTTGGTGTTCTACTTTGATTTGTTGACAAGTCAAACATTTTGAAACATACATTGCAATTTCCTTCTTCATGCCTTCCCACCAATAATGACTTTGAAGATCTCTATACATCTTAGTGCTCCCAGGATGTATGGTTTACTTTGAAGTATGACTTTCCTTCAGATTTGATTCTTAATATCCGGTTCATTTGGTACACATACCCTCTCCCCAAATCTCAATAGGCCATCCTTTGAAACTTGAAATTGTGGCTTCAATTCCTTTTCTACTTCATTCCTCAAGTAGATTAAATGTGGATCTCGTAATTGTCCTTCCTTAATTTGTTGAATAAGATCGGATTGCACTTGAATGGAGGCCATCAATATCATCGAAGTCTTGCTCTTTCCTCAAAGCTTTCAAATCAAAATTTTCTTCTAATAACTTCCATTGCTTCACAAACCAGACTAGCCATAAAACTTGTAGATTTCCTACTAAGTGCATCAGCTACAACATTGGCTTTGCAGGGTGATAACGGATGGCACAATCATAATCCTTCAGAAATTTTATCCATCTTCGCTGCCTCATGTTTAACTCTTTTTCGAGTGAAAATATATTTTAAACTCTTGTGATCGTGAAGATTTCAAACTGTCGACCATACAAATAATGTCTCCAAATCTTTAGAGCAAAAATAATTGCTGCTAATTCCAAATCATGAGTTGGATAATTCAATTCATAACCTTTAAGTTGCCTAGAAGCATAAGCAATTACTCTCCTTCCTGCATCAAAACACATCCTAGGCCTTTTCTTGAAGCATCAAGATAAACTACAAATCCCTCACTACCACTTGGAATAGTGAGAATTGGGGCACTAGTCAATCTTTCTTTTAACTCTTGAAAACTTTGCTCACAATCATCACCCCATACAAATTTCATATTTTTTTAGTGAGGTTGGTGAGAGGTTGAGCGATTCGAGAAAATCCCTCAACAAATCTCCTGTAATAACTGCCATGCCCAAAAAGCTTGAACTTCATTTACATTTGTTGGTACTTCCCATTCAACTATAGCTTCTATTTTCCTTGGATCAATAGATATACTCTTCCCTGAAATCACATGGCCTAAGAAAGCAACTTCATTCAACCAAAATTCACATTTCTTTGAACTTCAAGATATAACTTCTTTTCTCTTAGTATGGACAACACATCTCTCAAGTGTTCCTCATGCTCCTCGATTACTCTTTGAATACACCAATATGTCATCAATAAATACAATTACACAGATATCCAAGAGCGGGTTGAAATATCCTATTCATTAGTTCCATATAAGCTGCAGGGGCATTTGTCAAACCGAAAGGCATCACCAAGAATTCATAATGACCATATCGAAGTTCTAAAAGCTGTTTTTTGAAATATCCTCCTCCTTGATCTTCAACTAATAGTAAACGACCTCAGGTCAATCTTAGAGAATACTTTGTGCACCCTGCAGTTGATCAAACAAATCAACAATTCTAGGTATGGGATACTTATTTTTTATGGTCACCGATTCAACTGTCTATAATCAATACAGAGCCTCAATGTTCCATCCTTCTTCTTCACTAATAGTACCGAGGAGCACCCCATGGGGATACACCGGGTCGTATGAAACCCTTATATAATAATTCTTGTATTTGCTTCTTTAATTCCTCTAGCTCGAAAGTTGTGCCATTCTATAGGGAGGCTTAGATATTGGGGTTGTATTGGAGACTAGATCAATAGCAAATTCACCCTCTCTATCTAGAGGTAAACCGTGCAAGTTATCCGGGAATACATCAGAAATTCTTTGACCACTGAAATTTCATCTAGGTGGGTTTCTGATTTGAATGCTCCTTTTACACACACCATATAATAAAAAAACAACCTTTCTGCATAAGACGATAAGCTTGAAGTGCTGATATCAAGCAAGGATGCAAATCATGCCTAATGCCCTCAAAAAGAAAAATATAGGCTGATTTGGTATGCAGAAAGTAATTATTTTTTTTTGTAACAATCAATACTAGCGTGATGAGAAGATAACCAATCCATGCCAAGTATAACATCAAAACCCTGGATCTCTAGGAGAATCAAATCAGCAAGGAGTTCGTGGTCCCCAACAGAGATCAAACAAGATGGGTAGACCAAGTTTGTTGCCAATGAATCTCCAACAACAGTTGTTACATATAACATATAATCTAGGGGTTTAGGTAGAATATCCAAGTGACAAGCAAAGTATTGTGAAACAAACGATAAGTTGGAGCCGGGATCAAACAAAACTTTTGTATTTCTTTTAGAAACATGAAGAATACCTTCCACCACTGATTTAGAAGCTTTAGAATCTTGTTCAGTGATAGCATACACTCTAGCATAGGTTGAGGGTCTAGGAGGCAATGGCTTTTTTTTTCCTGTTCAAGAGGGCAATCTCTTACTTGATGATCTAACTTTCCACAAGCAAAATAGGCTCCAATCAAACCGAAAACACAAACATGTTTCATAACTTAACTTGCAATTCACATATAATTGAGTCTTTTTGCGATGACTTTCCTTTTCAAATCCAAATGTCTTGACACTCTTGTTATTACTTTCTGATTCATTTCCAATCATATTTTTATTGGTAAACTTGTCCTTATCATTCGTGAATAATCGATCTCAAAAAAATAATTTTCTTTGTTGCCATTAATGATCAGCCTCTACTTCCAATATAAGGTGGCAAAAGAATTCTTTTCGATCATTAGAACAATTTTGTACATCGATATCTTTCTCTGTTTGCATCATCCGCTTTTCTACCACCAATGAAATTTGGTTCACCATGCCGGTCTGCTATTTTACTCGATTTTGTATCCTCGATCAACCCTTTCATCCCCTTAATTAATCGAAACAAATGAAATAGGAGGACCATATGTCCTCATCATCCTAGATTCCTAAAATGCACCAAAGAAAATTTCCACCAATCATTATCATTTGGACCTCAATATATTTTGCACGTCAACATATCAAATATTTTTGATCCTCAAACAATGCTCGATACCACCTCTCCATCCCCCTCAAAAAATATATCGACAATATTTAAAATTTTCATCATAACTAACCCAGGATCCAAGCACACATTTGAGGTCACTAAGAAAACATTCAGATCAAAATTTCACCTCTATAGTCTACAAATTCATAACCCTGTGCATTTCATAAACATACCACACATCACTCGATAATTCACACAATCAGAACTCAACTCATCAAAATAATAACCACAACATAAATTCACAAATGGGGAAGTCTATGCAGTCACCAAACCAACGATTACCATAAGATCATATCATTACACGAATTTAACTTAACATACCAAAATCCTATACATGAGGGATCCTTTATCTTACACAAAATCCACAGGTTTAGATTCATCGTCACATTTCATAAGATGCAGAGTATCTTATACAACAAATACACACATGCTAACAAAGATCTGCCCAAAATCTTCTAAACTTTCCACCGCCTCAGCCCAATCTTAACATTTAAGCAAGCAATATGCTATCCTGAAAAATTTATCAACAAACGGGGTGAGCATAAAGAGCTCAGCAAGTGACTAACATATCCATATCAAAATAGTACAACTTCCAAAGAGATACAGTTCCAAAATATAAGGCAGAATATACGATTTCGTAGACATAGTATCATTAAGAGCAGAACACAATTGTCATTTCACTCTTACATATTTGGTTCCTGACAGATTGAGGCATAGAGTAATTGGAGCATATCAAGAACAAAGGAAACATATCGAGCTTATCAATGGCATAGAAAATGTTCAAGCATATCAACGGCATATGGAACATTTGAAGCAAAATCATCGATGAATGAAGCATATCAGAGCATATCAAAACAAATATCGTACAGAAGCTCAAACGTCGTCCTTGACGTTGCAATCATATCATTCTTATCCAGAGCATGAACAGAAACAACTCACCAAAACTCTGGATGTCATATCAAACGTATAGAAGGTGTGGTGGGATCTCAGTCAAAATGTGAGTCATCCATTTCTGAATGACCACCTGACAAAAGTCTCCCACGTCTGGGAGATCCCTCCACCCACGTCTAGGTGAAGTCAGAGAGGCCAGCAGAGCATCGCAGCCTCTAAGCACATATCCTTTACCATTTCTGGCAAAGGTCCAGAATATCCCACGGAGCGGGACCCCACAGAGCGGGTAATAAGCGCATCCCACAGAGCGGGACCCCACGGAGCGGGTAATAAGCGCATACCCTTTACCATTTCTGGCAAAGGTCCAGACAATCCCACACACCAGAGTACAAGAGGGCAGTTTTAACAATAAGTAGCATATATCGGAAGCACACGCGGAACAACAAACGTGCATGTGCCTTTTCGAGACAATACGAAACAAAGAACAAATCTCTCACAAAGGTATTCAGATTTGGAATGAAATAAAAACAAGAGTGTACAGGGAATTCCAAGCAATCATATTTAGCTCAAATCCAATAAGAAGGTTAAACGAATTCAAATATCCAAAGGAACGGAGCAGAATATGCGAAATCGACCAAAGCTCGATTTCGGACAGAATTCCAGTGGCACATCAAACAAATATTTCAGAATATCAATTATGCTCCAATACACATAAGAAAGCTATGGTCGAACCATATATCAATCTATATTCTGATGGAACAAATTTCATCTGAAACAGGGTTCCCAACGCGGAGTTACCTTTGATTTGGTAACACAAGGTCAAAAACACAATCACTGTTTTGCAGAATTTATAGGGTCGGATTCAAAAGATAATAGGGTAGGCAATTGAATTCCAAAATTTTCAAACTATATGTCAAAAGAAATATTTTCAAGTCTAGTTTCAAATAAAATCAGTATAGTACAATTCAGAATTTTCAACAGGGAGTTATAGGCATTTTAGTATCGATAGGTCAGAAATCTTGAACCCTGTTTTACAGCGTCTATAGGCTCAATTGAAACAGATGTTTGGGTAAGAATTCAGTGTCCAAAATCTACAAAATCTGTGTCAAAAGGAAGATAAAAGAGTCTACTTTCAAACAAAATAGTTCCTGCCCGAATTCACATTTTGTACTAAAACTTATAGCTGAAACAGTGTATAGGGGTCAGTTTACCGAAATGAAAACTTCAAAATCCATGGTTCTATGTCCAAATAGAGACATATCAGTTTCTAAATAGAAATCCTTCAATTTATTTTTGATTCAACAAAAAAAAGAGACTAAAAAATTCTGTAGGATGGGGTTAGAACACTTGCCTTTGAGAATTTTAGCCCTAAATGAGAAGAATTGAGCAAGAAACCTTAAAGCCCCAATTTCTTCTTTCTTCTTCTTCTTCTTCTTTCTTTCTTTCTTTTTCCCAGATCATCCACGCAGCTGCCTTTTTCTGCTTCCTTAAGAACGAAGGCAGAGAGGGTTAAGCGGTGGAGTTTGTATTTTTTGTACATTTTACAGTTTAGTCCTTGTATTTAACATATTTTATTGATTAGGTCCTCAGATTTTACATATAGGTCCTCAGATTTTTGTTTGAATAAATCCTCCAACTCTTATGAATAAGTTCTCAGATTCATACTTTGACTTTTTATCAAATTTAAAATAGATACATACATTACAACTAGAAATTTATACTTAAAATTGGAAATGAGGGGTGTTACACTCTCCCCCTAAAAAAAAAAATTTAGTCCTCTAAATTTTATCGTACCTCTATCGATGAAAAGACGGGGTACACCTTTGTCATTTCCTCCTCTAGCTCCCAAGTTGTTTCTCTCCAGAATGATGTCTCCAAATTACTTGAACCAAGGTGAGATGACCCGATTCCTTAGGACTTTTTTCTTTCTTATCAACGATCCGAATAGGCTCTTCCACATAAGATAAATCTTTATCAATCTCCACCAAACTCATACTTAATGATGTGAGAAGGGTCATATATATACTTCCTAATTATCGAGACATGAAATATATCATGAACATGACTCAATGTCGGGTGGCAAGGCAATCCTGTAGTTTACGTAACCAACCCTCTCAAGAACCTCAAAAGGTCCAATAAACTGGGGCTTAACTTTCCTTTCTTCCCAAACCTTATAATGCCTTTGGAAGGGGAGACTTTCAAGAATACAAAATCTCTGATTTCAAACTCAATATCTCGCCTTCTATTATCGCATAACTCTTTTTGACGACTCGAAAGCAGTTTTTAACCTTTCCCTTATACTTTGAATTTTCGGAAGTTTCTTGTACCTTATCCGGTGCTAACAACTTTTCGTCACCAACTTCTTCCCAACATATAGGTGTTATGCACTTTCGCCCATATAAAGCTTCATAAGGAGCCATCTGAATACTTGAATGATAACTATTATTATAAGTGAACTCAACAAGTAAAATATCCTTATCCCATTCACCTTTCCAATCCATAACATAGGCTCTAAGCAAATCCTCAAGTGTTTGAATTGTTCTTTTCGTGACCATCACCGAGAGGATGATATGGGTACTAAACTTAACTTTAGTGCCCATAGATTCAATAATCTTCTCCAGAATCTAGAGAGAAATCGGGAGTCTCTATTAGAGATGATCTCCTTTGGAATACCATGAAGTCTTACTATTTCACCTGACATATAAATCTGCAAGTCTATCGCTTAATAAGTCATATTAATCGGTAGGAAATGTGCAGATTTTGTTAACCTATCAATGATAACCCAAATAGCATTATGCTTTTTTAGAGGTTTCGGGTAGTCCTGAAACAAAATCCATAGTAATGCATTCTCATTTCCATTCAGGAATATCTAAAAGGTTGTAACAACCCTCCGTGTCTTTTGGTGTTCTACTTTGATTTTTCGACAAGTCAAACATTTTGAAACATACATTGCAATTTCCTTCTTCATGCCTTCCCACCAATAATGACTTTGAAGATCTCTATACATCTTAGTGCTCCCAGGGATGTATGGTGTACTTTGAAGTATGAATTTCCTTCAGATTTGATTCTTAATATCTGGTTCATTTGGTACACATACCCTCTCCCCAAATCTCAATAGGCCATCCTTTGAAACTTGAAATTGTGGCTTCAATTCCTTTTCTACTTCATTCCTCAAGTAGATTAAATGTGGATCTCGTAATTGTCCTTCCTTAATTTGTTGAATAAGATCGGATTGCACTTGAATGGAGGCCATCAATATCATCGAGTCTTGCTCTTTCCTCAAAGCTTTCAAATCAAAATTTTCTTCTAATAACTTCCATTGCTTCACAACCAGACTAGCCATAAAACTTGTAGATTTCCTACTAAGTGCATCAGCTACAACATTGGCTTTGCCCGGGTGATAACGGATGGCACAATCATAATCCTTCAGAAATTTTATCCATCTTCGCTGCCTCATGTTGTTTTTTTTTGGTAAGTAAAAGTAAATTGATTATGTGTAAAGTTTCTACAAATAGCTTTATCTATACAAGTCATAGACAAAGCCATGTAACTCATAGAGTGCGAATGCGATAGTTATGACTACACATGTTGTAGACTATAACTCCTAATTATAATCAAAATAGAAAATGTTTATCCAGATATATCAAAATTTGGCATCATTCCCAAGATCTTTAGCTAATAGCAAAATTAAAATTGATAAAAATATATTTTTCTCTTTGGGTAAAGTGCTCCGTTTTGAGATCTTGCTCCATACAGGATCTTGAGTCTCTAATAATCTCTTTCAATAGCTGAACATTGTTTGTGTGTTGACATTTAAAGATTCTGTTACATCTCTCCTTCCACATCCACCAAAAATAAGATCTGAAAGTAACCTTTGCCAGTTGTGTGAGAGGACCTTTTCTTGAGAAACATTGCATGAGTTAGCCTAGTTCTTGGTGCAAAGTTTGGTTATGGCAGATCTATTGAGTTCAATCTTTGGAGAATCTCCTTCCATATCCATTTGTTATAATCACAAGCAAAATAAAGGTGGTCAACAGTTTCTTCTTGTTGCATACAAAGGAGCATCGGTTAACATGATAGATACCTCTTCTTTTCATATTGTCTATTGTAGGTAGTTTATTGAGAAGGGCCTGCCATGTACATAAGGAATGTCTTTGTGATCCGGTACGATCCCATGTCCAATCTGCTTGGGACCCACTTGTTATTTCTTTGCCTAATTTGATTCCATGCAGATGTGGCACTAAATTTGCCATTGTCATGAGGCCAAATAAGTTTTATCGAAGAGTTGTTCGTGATTGGAATAGCTATAATAGTCGGCCAAAGTGATAACATTTGGGGAAATAGGATTAGGGAGACACCGTGTACCGTTAGCAATGAACTCGAAACCTTCCAATCTTTGGGAGCCCCGAGATCTTTTTCGTATTCTGTCACCATATAATTGAAATATACTCTTCCCATTCACCCAAGGATCGTACCACATATTAGTACTAGTTCCGGAAGAGATTGCATAGGAAATGTGTTTGATTAGCCAATTCCTTGCCTTTTAAAATTCCTTTCCAAGTCAGCAGAGTGGTATGTTCTTGTTGAAATTTCCCAGATTGATTCTTTTGAAAGATACCTAGCAGTAAAACCCAAAGTGACCATAAGGAACATTTGTTTTGCAAAAAAGATCCCACAATTGCTGCACAGGACATGCTTGATTCCAATCTCTAGTATTTCTCAAGTTTAGCCCCCCCCTTCATCTTTAGGTTTACAAATGCTATCCCAATTTACCATATGCATTGCCTTATCATTTGTGCCATTCAGAAGAAGTTCATTAATAACCGTTCAATATCTTGGAGAAGTCAGGTAGAAGAAATGCATTACACCAATATATAGAGTAGGAGTGCAACACAAAACGGATGAGTTCGAAGTCGTCCTGCTTTTGATAGAAACCTATTTTTCCAAGAAGAAATTCTATTCTTTTTTTTTTTTGCAAGATAGGGTCGACAGTGGGTTTTGTGAATGCTCTGTGGATATGAGCGGGAGACCCAAATAAGGAACCGGCAAGCTTCCCTCACTAACCCCAAAGTTTGTGCAATAAAGACATTATCCTCAACGTAAGGGCTCATATATACTTTACTTTTTCGCATGATTTAATCAAGTCCAAAAACCATACCAAAGTCATTCATAATAGTAGCCGGGTTCTTTTCTTGAAGTTGGTTCATTTTGGAGAAAGATAAGTAAGTCATCGCAAATGTTATATGTGATATATGAACGAAACCAAACAATGGGTACCTTAATGCTGCCATTTAAGACTGCGTGTTCCAACATACAGCTAAGTCCTTCCATCGCATAATAAAAAAAAAAGATACGGAGAGAGTGGATCACCTTGTCGGATGCCATTCGTGCTCCCAAAAAAAACCAATTGGTGAGCCATTAAAGAGTATCGAAAACTTTGGAGTTTCGGGCAAGATTGAATCAATTAACCCATTTTGTGGGAAGTTCATATCGAGGAGCATCTTATAGATAAACTTCCTATTAACTGAATCGAAGGCTTTCGTAAATCAGCTTTAAAAAAACATTTTTTGTCCCTCTTGCTTTTGAATGCAAATCTTTGACCAAGTCATTAGCAAGCAAAATGTTATGATGTATACTTCTCCCTTTGATGAAAGCAGACTTGGTTTGGGCTAATGATCTTGTGTATTACCTTTTGCATTCTATTTGCCAATACTTTGGAGATGATCTTGTAAATAAAGTTGCATAATAATGATATGGGTCGATAGTTCTCTAGTGAATCAGCCCCCCGCATTCTTGGAATTAAGGAAATAAAAGTGCAATTCATCTCTCTAAGAATATGACCTGAAGAGAAAAAATGTTGGCAAGCCTTGATCACATCATTTCCAATAATAGACCAAGCAGTTTGGTAAAATTCAGCTGGAAATCCATCTGGACCTGGGCTTTTGTGCTTTGGTGACTTAAAGATAACACATACAATTTCGTCATCTGTAATTGGGGCATTGAGGATTGAAATAGCTTCTGAATCAAGTTTTCTAATCGGCTGCCTCATGTTTAACTCTTTCTGAGTGAAAATATATTTTAAACTCTTGTGATCAGTGAAGATTTCAAACTGTCGACCATACAAATAATGTCTCCAAATCTTTAGAGCAAAAATAATTGCTGCTAATTCCAAATCATGAGTTGGATAATTCAATTCATAACCTTTAAGTTGACTAGAAGCATAAGCAATTACTCTCCTTCTGCATCAAAACACATCCTAGGCCTTTTCTTGAAGCATCATCAAGATAAACTACAAATCCCTCACTACCACTTGGAATAGTGAGAATTGGGGCACTAGTCAATCTTCTTTTTAACTCTTGAAAACTTTGCTCACAATCATCACCCCATACAAATTTCATATTCTTTTTTTAGTGAGGTTGGTGAGAGGTTGAGCGATTCGAGAAAATCCCTCAACAAATCTCTGTAATAAACCTCGCCATGCCCAAAAAAGCTTGAACTTCTGTTACATTTGTTGGTACTTCCCATTCAACTACAGCTTCTATTTTCCTTGGATCAATAGATATACCCTTCCCTGAAATCACATGGCCTAAGAAAGCAACTTCATTCAACCAAAATTCACATTTTTTGAACGCATACAACTTCTTTTCTCTTAGTATGGACAACACATCTCTCAAGTGTTCCTCATGCTCCGACATTACTCTTTGAATACACCAATATGTCATCAATAAATACAATTACACAGATATCCAAGAGCGGTTGAAATATCCTATTCATTAGTTCCATAAAAGCTGCAGGGGCATTTGTCAAACCGAAAAGGCATCACCAAGAATTCATAATGACCATATCGAGTTCTAAAAGCTGTTTTTGAAATATCCTCCTCCTTGATCTTCAACTAATAGTAACCTGACCTCAGGTCAATCTTAGAGAATACTTGTGCACCCTGTAGTTGATCAAACAAATCATCAATTCTAGGTATGGGATACTTATTTTTTTATGGTCACCTGATTCAACTGTCTATAATCAATACAGAGCCTCAATGTTCCATCCTTCTTCTTCACTAATAATTAGGAGCACCCCATGGGGATACATCGGGTCGTATGAAACCCTTATCTAATAATTCTTGTATTTGCTTCTTTAATTCCTCTAGCTCGAGTGGTGCCATTCTATAGGGAGGCTTAGATATTGGGGTTGTATTGGAGACTAGATCAATAGCAAATTCACCCTCTCTATCTAGAGGTAAACCGGTGCAAGTTATCCGGGAATACATCAGGAAATTCTTTGACCACTGAAATTTCATTTAGGTGGGTTTCCTGATTTGAATGCTCCTTTACACACACCATATAACAAAAACAACCTTTCTGCATAAGACGATAAGCTTGAAGTGCTGATATCAAGCAAGGATGCAAATCATGCCTAATGCCCTCAAAGAAAAATATAGACTGATTTGGTATGCAGAAAGTAATTATTTTTTGTAACAATCAATACTAGCGTGATGAGAAGATAACCAATCCATGCCAAGTATAACATCAAAACCCTGGATCTCTAGGAGAATCAAATCAGCAAGGAGTTCGTGGTCCCCAACAGAGATCAAACAAGATGGGTAGACCAAGTTTGTTGCCAATGAATCTCCAACAACAGTTGTTACATATAACATATAATGCAGGGGTTTAGGTAGAATATCCAAGTGACAAGCAAAGTATTGTGAAACAAACGATAAGTTGGAGCCGGGATCAAACAAAACTTTTGTATTTCTTTTAGAAACATGAAGAATACCTTCCACCCTTGATTTAGAAGCTTTAGAATCTTGTTCGGTGATAGCATACGCTCTAGCATAGGTTGAGGGTCTAGGAGGCAGTGGCTCTTTTTTTCCCGTTCAAGAGGGCAATCTCTTACTTGATCAGGCGGCAACCAGATCTGGGGCGACGATATCAGAGCGGCGGCGGCGATCATGAAGCGGCGACCAGATCTAGGGCTACTTTACTATAGCTATAGGGCGACAGATCTCCCTAGGACGATCTGACTCTTGCATCGTTGGCTTTCTCCCCGCAGGCGAGGGCGGCGATCAGAAGCGGTGATCAGATCTCCCAGGGCGACGCTATCTCATGGGGCTGCCCCAGATCTAGGGCGGCGGCATCAGTGGCGACAACCATATCTCCCTAAGGTGATCTAACTCCTCCTGCGGCGTCGGCTTTCTCCCCCGGCGAAAGGCGGCGACAATCAGAGGTGATCGGATCTCCCAAGGACGACAAGATCGCAGCGGCGGCGGCGGCGACATTGTAGCAGCGATCAGATCTCCGTGAAGCGTCGGCTTCTCCCCAAGGGCTTAACGATACTGTAGCAGCAACCATAAATCCCTAGGGTGACGGTACCATAGCGGCGATCTAATATACTGCTGCAGTGGTGGCTTTTCCCAATGGCGTCGTTTCAGACGGGCGGCAACGGAGGGATCAAACATGGCAGCGATGGCCCCTAGGGCTGGCGATGGTGGCGAGAGGGTTGAAACGATGGCAAAGGCTCCCTACCGCTACCCCCAAGTTGCTCTTCCAACATATCTTTTCCGGAGAGAAACTCCTTCGACCAACCAAAGATCGAAGGTGTGTCGCTCTAGATCGCGACAGCTGCTCTCATTTCCAGCGATCCTCGGCCTTGGACTAGCCTCTTCAAGGCTCCCGGTTGGAAGTCCAGATCTAAGCTTGGAATTCTTTACTCCGAAGTTCAGGCCGATAAGAAGATTGCTGTATACGAGACTGTTGATTCAGCAGAGCTTATTGAGACATGGTCAATGGCGATTGTTGGCTATGTGGTAGGTCTCAAAACATCTTATTTCCCACTATCCTCATTTACCAAAACTTCGATGGGGAATATCGTCATTTGATCTTCATATCTTTGGAGAACGGATTCTTTGTTTGCAAGCTATACTCTGAAGAAGATTTGCAGCGAATCCTCGAAGGATTCTGGACTATCCATGGTCATCCGGTGATTTTCACGATGTTGGTCTCGATGTCCGTTTGGAGTTAGATAGCCTCTGATCTATTCCATTATGGGTATCCTTCCAAGGACTGCCTCTACATCTTTGGAGTCGACGTTTTATTGCAAAGTTATGCAGCACTGGGGGACGACCACTCTACATCGACAAAGCAAAAGCGGCTCAGGGCGAGATTAACATTTGCACGAGCATGTGTGCTGGTTTCTTCCGATGAAGATCTTCCTAATGAGGTTTTCTATCGTGATCTTGGCGGGAACACTCGGAAGGTACATGTCTCATATTCCGGAAACCACAACGATGTCGGCGTTGCTTATCTTTTGGTCATCCAAATGGAGCTTGTCAAGAAACCCCAAATCCAACCACAAAGGTCTATCGACCACGTCAGCGCCCTCAAAGAACAAAGTGATTCTTCTCTAATGGCAGAAGACCGATGGTGGCAAAAACTATTGAGCATTCGACTGCAAAGGAAAGCACCGCGGACAGAAGGACAATTCCAAAACTTTATCTATACCTATAATGTCAGAGCCTTCCACAACAGAGGTTTCCCATGATACTAGTGGACAGGAGAAACATAAGTCAGGAACTTTATCTCTTCCAATATCATCGGATCCATCCACACTAGCTCAACGAACTCAGGTCCAAGCAAATCTCGCTAGCAAGGATATTATTCCTCAACAAACTCAGGCCACAACAAACATTGCCAACAAGGATATTATGTCTCAACAAACTCATGCTCCAACAAACCTCTATAGCCAAACTGCTCCAACAAGTACTATCCAGGATATTGTGATGCAACAATCTTATCGAGCTTCAACAAACCCTGCCAATCAAGACCACATGATTCAAGGTATTTTAAAGTTTAAAAATCTGCAAGCTGTAGATGAAGTGGATAAATATAGGAATAAAGCCATAAAAGGTAAGGATATTGTGCGGGAGGAAAATACAAAACCGAAAGATAAGAAAAAGGATGGTACAATCCATCCAAAGTCGTAGGATGAATACCTTTTTTTTTTTTGGTAAGTAAAAGTAAATTGATTATGTGTAAAGTTTCTACAAATAGCTTTATCTATACAAGTCATAGACAAAGCCATGTAACTCATAGAGTGCGAATGCGATAGTTATGACTACACATGTTGTAGACTATAACTCCTAATTATAATCAAAATAGAAAATGTTTATCCAGATATATCAAAATTTGGCATCATTCCCAAGATCTTTAGCTAATAGCAAAATTAAAATTGATAAAAATATATTTTTCTCTTTGGGTAAAGTGCTCCTTTTTGAGATCTTGCTCCATACAGGATCTTGAGTCTCTAATAATCTCTTTCAATAGCTGAGCATTGTTTGTGTGTTGACATTTAAAGATTCTGTTACATCTCTCCTTCCACATCCACCAAATAGCGATCCGAAAGTAACCTTTGCCGGTTGTGTGAGAGGACCTTTTCTTGAGAAACATTGCATGAGTTCGCCTAGTTCTTGGTGCAAGTTTGGTTCTTGCAGTCTATTGAGTTCAAATCGCTGGAGAATCTCCTTCCATATCCATTTTGTATAATCACAAGCAAAATAAAGGTGGTCAACAGATTTCTTCTTGTTGCATACAAAGGGAGCATCGGTTAACATGATAGATACCTCTTCTTTTCATATTGTCTATTGTAGGTAGTTTATTGAGAAGGGCCTGCCATGTACATAAGGAATGTCTTTGTGATCCCGATCGATCCCATGTCCAATCGCTTGGGACCCACTTGTTATTTCTTTGCCTAATTTGATTCCATGCAGATGTGGCACTAAATTTGCCATTGTCATGAGGCCAAATAAGTTTATCCGAAGAGTTGTTCGTGATTGGAATAGCTATAATAATGGCCAAAGTGATAACATTTAGGGGAAATAGGATTAGGGAGACACCAGTGCACCGTTAGCAATGAACTCGTAAACCTTCCAATCTTTGGGAGCCCCGAGATCTTTTAGATTATTCTGTCACCATATAATTGAAATATACTCTTCCCATTCACCCAAGGATCGCACCACATATTAGTACTAGTTCGAGAAGAGATTGCATAGGAAATGTGTTTGATTAGCCAATTCCTTGCCTTTTAAAATTCCTTTCCAAGTCTGCAGAGTGGTATGTTCTTGTTGAAATTTTCCCAGATTGATTCTTTTGAAAGATACCTAGCAGAAACCCAAAGTGACCATAAGGAACATTTGTTTTGCAAAAGATCCCACAATTGCTGCACAGACACATGCTTGATTCCAATCTCTAGTATTTCTCAAGTTTAGCCCCCCTTCATCTTTCTTTCGGTTTACAAATGCTATCCCAATTTACCATATGCATTGCCTTATCATTTGTGCCATTCCAGAAGAAGTTCATTAATAATCGTTCAATATCTTGGAGAAGTCCAGCAGGTAGAAGAAATGCATTACACCAATATATAGAGTAGGAGTGCAATACCGAACGGATGAGTTCGAGTCGTCCTGCTTTTGATAGAAACCTATTTTTCCAAGAAGAAATTCTATTCTTTATTTTTTGCAAGATAGGCTGACAGTAGGATGAATACCTTACTATCTTTTACTAATGAAGATAACATGCTGGAATGTTCGCGGACTTAATAAGCCGGAGAAATGTCGGGAGCTCAATAGAATAATCAAGTGCGATGTGATATTGTTATTCTAGTGGAAACAAAAAATTAAACAAACGCGTTTCAAGCTCAAAAGAATTTAATATGGCGGACGCAGAACTGTTTACCAATGACTCAAATGACACTTTTGGTAGAATATGGGTCTTATGGCATCCTAACTCTATTAATGCTTGGTATATTTTGCTCTTGATCAATTCATTCATCTTAAGGTAGAGGAAAAAAAAAGAATGGCTGTCAATTCAATTTTCTTTGGTATATATGCTTCAAACAGTATGCAAGAAAGAAATACTCTTTGTCCCGACTTCGACTAATATTATTAAATGGCTGTCTCAATGTACCTTGGATTGTTCTTGGAGACTTTAATACTGTTCCGGTACACAAATGAAAAACAGGGTGGTAGACAACTTTCGGGAAAGCCAGCTTCAAAAGTTCAATGATTACATTGACACTGCAAGCATTGTTTGATATGAAATCTGTGGGTAATTGGCTCTCTGGAGTAATCAAGGTGCTGCTAACAGAAAAAAAAATAATGGCTCGACTTGATAGGTGTTTGATTAATCATGAATGGTTAACAGTTTACCCAGATTCACTTCTTGAGTATGGTGCTTTGCTTTGTTTTATGACCATTCTTTAATGTATATACACGCAGAAAAAAGCGACACCAAGAGGCAAGAAACCATTTAGATTCTTTAACATGTGGAGTACTCATCCTCAATTTCTTGATGTTATCAGATCTGCTTGGAATGTTAATGTGCATGGATCCCCCCCTTACATCTTATGTCAAAAGCTCAAAGCCTGAAAAGCAAGCACTAAAGGAGTGGAATACAAATACCTTTGGCAATATTAACACCAGAGTTCAACTTTGCAGAAAGGAACTAATGTCTATGCAACATGAGTTGCAACTTCAGCCAAATGATGAAAATATTATCTACAAAGAGGCGAAGTTGAAATAACTTCATGCAAGCCTTAAAACAGGAGGAAAGTTTTGCAAAAGCAGAAGTCTCGACAACATTGGCTACGCTTAGGATTCCAATACAAAATTTTTCTATGCTTCAATTGCTACTCGAAGGGCTATTAACCGTATCGACAAAAATGCAGAGACAAAGATGATAATCTTATTGAGAAGTTGGATGAGGTTAAAGCACACAGAGCAATTTTTTATTCCTTACTCAATCAATTTGGGGAAACCTAATAACATTCATGTGGAGTTAACTAGAAAACTTGATTGAAGCTATTTCAATCCTCAATGCCCCAATTACAGGATGATCTAAATTGTATGTGTTGTCTTTAAGTCACCAAAGCACAAAAGCCCAGTCCGGATGGATTTCCTGCTGAATTTTACCAAACTGCTTGGTCTATTATTGGAAATGATGTGATCAAGGCTTGCCAACATTTTTCTCTTGGTCATATTCTTAGAGAGATGAATTGCACTTTTATTTCCTTAATTCGAAGAATGGGGCTGATTCACTAGAGAACTATCGACCCATATCATTATGCAACTTTATTTACAAGATCATCTCCAAAGTATTGGCAAATAGAATGCAAAAGGTAATACACAAGATCATTAGCCCAAACCAAGCTGCTTTCATCAAAGGGAGAAGTATACATCATAACATTTTGCTTGCTAATGACTTGGTCAAAGATTTGCATTCAAAAGCAAGAGGGAAAAAAAATATGTTTTTAAAGCTGATTCTTGGGAAAGCCTTGATTCAGTTAATAGGAAGTTTATCTATAAGATGCTCCTCGATATGAACTTCCCACAAAGAATGGGTTAATTGGATTCAATCTTGCTTGGAAACTCCAAAGTTTTCGATACTCTTTAATGGCTCACCAATTGGTTTTTTTTTTGGGAGCACGAATGGCATCCCACAAGGTGATCCTCTCTCTATTTTTTTTTTACTATTGCGATGGAAGGACTTAGCTGTATGTTGGAACACTTGAGTCTTAAATGGCAGCATTAAGGTACCCATTCTTTGGTTACATTCATATATCACATATAACATTTATGAGATGACTTACTTATCTTTCTCCAAAATGAACCAACTTCAATAAAAAAACGGCTACTATTATGAATGACTTTGGTATGGTTTTGGACTTCAGTTAAATCATGCGAAAAGTAAAGTATATATGAGCCCCCACGTTGAGGAAAATGTCTTTATTGCACAAACTTTGGGGGTTAGTGAGGGAAGCTTGCAGGTTCCTTATTTGGGTCTCCGCTCATATCCTGAGCATTCACAAAACCCATTGTCGACCTATCTTGCAAAAAAAAATAAAGAATAGAATTTCTTCTTGGAAAAATAGGTTTCTATCAAAAGCGGGACGATTTCGAACTCATCCGTTCGGTATTGCACTCCTACTCTATATATTGGTGTAATGCATTTCTTCTACCTCTTTGGACTTCTCCAAGATATTGAACGGTTATTAATGAACTTCTTCCGGAATGGCACAAATGATAAGGCAATGCATATGGTAAATTGGGATAGCATTTGTAAACTAAAAAAGATGAATGGGGGGCTAAACTTGAGAAATACTAGAGATTGGAATCAAGCATGTCCAGTGCAGCAATTGTGGGATCTTTTGCAAAACAAATGTTCCTTATGGTCACTTTTGGGTTTCTGCTAGGTATCTTTCAAAAGAATCAATCTGGGAAATTTCAACAAGAACATACCACTCTGCAAGCTTTGGAAAGGAATTTTAAAGGCAAGGAATTGGCTAATCAAACACATTTCCTATGCAATCTCTTCCGAACTAGTACTAATATGTGGTACGATCCTTGGGTGAATGGGAAGAGTATATTTCAATTATATGGTGACAGAATACTGAAAAGATCGGGGGGCTCCCAAAGATTGGAAGGTTTCGAGTTCATTGCTAACGAATTGCACTGGTGTCTCCCTAATCCTATTTCCCCGAAATGTTATCACTTTGGCCGACTATTATAGCTATTCCAATCACGAACAACTCTTTGGATAAACTTATTTGGCCTCATGACAATGGCAAATTTAGTGCCACATCTGCATGGAATCAAATTAGGCAAAGAAATAACAAGTGGGTTCCAAGCAGTTGGACATGGGATCGACCGGGATCACAAAGACATTCCTTATGTACATGGCAGGCCCTTCTCAATAAACTACCTACAATAGACAATATGAAAAGAAGAGGTATATATCATGTTAACCGATGCTCCCTTTGTATGCAACAAGAAGAAACTGTTGACCACCTTTATTTTGCTTGTGATTATACAAAATGGATATGGAAGGAGATTCTCCAAATGATTTGAACTCAATAGACTGCTGCAACCAAACTTGCACCAAGAACTAGAACTCATGCAATGTTTCTCAAGAAAAGGTCCTCTCACACAACCGGCAAAGGTTACTTTCAGATCGCTTATTTGGTGGATGTGGAAGGAGAGATGTAAAGAATCTTTAAATGTCAACACACAAACAATGCTCAGCTATTGAAAGAGATTATTAGAGACTCAAGATCCTGTATGGAGCAAGATCTCAAAACGGAGCACTTTACCCAAAGAGAAAAATATATTTTTATCAATTTTAATTTTGCTATTAGCTAAAGATCTTGGGAATGATGCCAAATTTTGATATATCTGGATAAACATTTTCTATTTTGATTATAATTAGGAGTTATAGTCTACAACATGTGTAGTCATAACTATCGCATTCGCACTCTATGAGTTACATGGCTTTGTCTATGACTTGTATAGATAAAGCTATTTGTAGAAACTTTACACATAATCAATTTACTTTTACTTACCAAAAAAAAAAACTTTCCACAAGCAAAATAGGCTCCAGTCACCCGAAAACACAAACATGTTTCATAACTTAACTTGCAATTCACATATAATTGAGTCTTTTGCGATTACTTTCCTTTTCAAATCCAAATGTCTTAACACTCTTGTTATTACTTTCTGATTCATTTCCAATCATATTTTTATTGGTAAACTTGTCCTTATCATTCGTAACACTGATCTCCAAAAATAATTTTCTTTGTTGCCATTAATGATCAGCCTCTACTTCCAATATAAGGTGGCAAAAGAATTCTTTCGATCATTAGAACAATTTTGTACATCAGATATCTTCTCTGTTTGCATCATCCGTTTTTCTACCACCAATGAAATTTGGTTCACCATGTTTACATCGCGCTACTCTGATTTTGTATCCTCGATCAACCCTTTCATCCCCCTTAATTAATCAGAAACAAATGAAATAGGAGGACCATATGTCCTCATCATCCTAGATTCCTAAAATGCACCAAAGAAAATTTCCACCAATCATTATCACTGGACCTCAATATATTTTGCACGTCAACATATCAAATATTTCAGTGATCCTCAAACAATGCTCTGATACCACCTCTGTCACGCCCCTCAAAAATATATCGACAATATTTAAAATTTTCATCATAACTAACCCAGGATCCAAGCACACATTTGAGGTCACTAAGAAAACATTCATATCAAAATTTCACCTCTATAGTCTACAAATTCATAACCCTGTGCATTTCATAAACATACCACACATCACTCGATAATTCACACAATCAGAACTCAACTCATCAAAATAATAACCAGAACATAAATTCACAAATGGGGAAGTCTATGCAGTCACCAAACCAACGATTACCATAAGATCATATCATTACACGAATTTAACTTAACATACCAAAATCCTATACATGAGGGATCCTTTATCTTACACAAAATCCACAGGTTTAGATTCATCGTCACATTTCATAAGATGCAGAGTATCTTATACAACAAATACACACATGCTAACAAAGATCTGCCCAAAATCTTCTAAACTTTCCACCGCCTCAGCCCAATCTTAACATTTAAGCAAGCAATATGCTATCCTGAAAAATTTATCAACAAACTGGGTGAGCATAAAGAGCTCAGCAAGTGACTAACATATCCATATCAAAATAGTACAACTTCGAAAGAGATATAGTTCCAAAATACATGGCAGAATATACGATTTCGTAGACATAGTATCATTAAGAGCAGAACACAATTGTCATTTCACTCTTACATATTTGGTTCCTGACAGATTGAGGCATAGAGTAATTGGAGCATATCAGTAACAAAGGAAACATATCGGAGCTTATCAATGGTATAGAAAATGTTCCGAAGCATATCAATGGCATATGGAACATTTCGAAGCAAAATCATCAGTGAATGAAGCATATCAGAGCATATCAAAACAAATATCGTACAGAAGCTCAAACGTCGTCCTTGACGTTGCAATCATATCATTCTTATCCAGAGCATGAACAGAAACAACTCACCAAAACTCTGGATGTCATATCAAACGATAGAAGGTGTGGTGGGATCTCGGTCGAGAATGTGAGTCATCCATTTCGAATGACCACCGACAAAAGTCTCCCACCCTGGGAGATCCCTCCACCCACGCCTAGGTGAAGTCGAGAGGCGGCAGAGCATCGCAGGGCTCTAAGCACATACCCTTTACCATTTCTCGGCAAAGGTCCGAATATCCCACGGAGCGGGACCCCACAGAGCGGGTAATAAGTTTATCCCACACGAGCGGGACCCCACGGAGCGGGTAATAAGCGCATACCCTTTACCATTTCTGGCAAAGGTCCAGACAATCCCACACACCAGAGTACAAGAGGGCAGTTTTAACAATACGTAGCATATATCGGAAGCACACGCGGAACAACAAACGTGCATGTGCCTTTTCGAGACAATACGAAACAAAGAACAAATCTCTCACAAAGGTATTCAGATTTGGAATGAAATAAAAACAAGAGTGTACAGGGAATTCCAAGCAATCATATTTAGCTCAAATCCAATAAGAAGGTTAAACGAATTCAAATATCCAAAGGAACGGAGCAGAATATGCGAAATCGACCAAAGCTCGATTTCGGACAGAATTCCAGTGGCACATCAAACAAATACTTCAGAATATCAATTATGCTCCAATACCCATAAGAAAGCTATGGTCGAACCATATATCAATCTATATTCTAATGGAACAAATTTCATCTGAAACAGGGTTCCCAACGCGGAGTTACCTTTGATTTGGTAACACAAGGTCAAAAACACAATCACTGTTTTGCAGAATTTATAGGGTCGGATTCAAAAGATAATAGGGTAGGCAATTGAATTCCCAAATTTTCAAACTATATGTCAAAAGAAATATTTTCAAGTCTAGTTTCAAATAAAATCAGTATGGTACAATTCAGAATTTTCAACAGGGAGTTATAGGCATTTTAGTATCGATAGGTCAGAAATCTTGAACCCTGTTTTACAGCGTCTATAGGCTCAATTGAAACAGATGTTTGGGTAAGAATTCAGTGTCCAAAATCTACAAAATCTGTGTCAAAAGGAAGATAAAAGAGTCTACTTTCAAACAAAATAGTTCCTGCCTAAGGAACTGGCAAGCTTCCCTCACTAACCCCCAAAGTTTGTGCAATAAAGACATTATCCTCAACGTAAGGGCTCATATATACTTTACTTTTCGCATGATTTAACTGAAGTCCAGAAACCATACCAAAGTCATTCATAATAGTAGCCAGGTTCTTTACTGAAGTTGGTTCATTTTGGAGAAAGATAAGTAAGTCATCTGCAAATGTTATATGTGATATATGAACAGAACCAGCAATGGGTACCTTAATGCTGCCATTTAAGACTGCGTGTTCCAACATACAGCTAAGTCCTTCCATCGCAATAGTAAAAAGATACGGAGAGAGTGGATCACCTTGTCGGATGCCATTCGTGCTCAAAAAAAAAACCAATTGGTGAGCCATTAAAGAGTATCGAAAACTTTGGAGTTTCAGTGCAAGATTGAATCCAATTAACCCATTCTTTGTGGGAAGTTCATATCGAGGAGCATCTTATAGATAAACTTCCTATTAACTGAATCAAGGCTTTCCGTAAATCAGCTTTAAAACATATTTTTGTCCCTCTTGCTTTTTGAATGCAAATCTTTGACCAAGTCATTAGCAAGCAAAATGTTATGATGTATACTTCTCCCTTTGATGAAAGCAGCTTGGTTTGGGCTAATGATCTTGTGTATTACCTTTTGCATTCTATTTGCCAATACTTTGGAGATGATCTTGTAAATAAAGTTGCATAATGATATGGGTCGATAGTTCTCTAGTGAATCAGCCCCTGCATTCTTCGGAATTAAGGAAATAAAAGTGCAATTCATCTCTAAGAATATGACCGAAGAAGAAAAAAATGTTGGCAAGCCTTGATCACATCATTTCCAATAATAGACCAAGCAGTTTGGTAAAATTCAGTTGGAAATCCATCCGGACTGGGCTTTTGTGCTTTGGTGACTTAAAGACAACACATACAATTTTCGTCATCTGTAATTGGGGCATTGAGGATTGAAATAGCTTCGAATCAAGTTTTCTAGTCGGCTCCACATGAATGTTATTAGGTTTCCCAGCTTGATTGAGTAAGGAATAAAAAATTGCTCTGTGTGTGCTTTTAACCTCATCCAACTTCTCAATAAGATTATCATCTTTGTCTCTGCATTTACCGATCTGGTTAATAGCCCTTCGAGTAGCAATTGAAGCATAGAAAAATTTTGTATTGGAATCCCTAGCGTAAGCCAATGTTGTCGAGACTTCTGCTTTGCAAAACTTTCTTCCTGTTTTAAGGCTTGCATGAAGTTATTTCTGGCGGCCTCTTTGTAGATAATATTTTCATCATTTGGTGAAGTTTAAGCTTATATTGCAAAGACATTAGTTCCTTTTCTGCAAAGTTGAACTCGTGTTAATATTGCCAAAGGTATTTGTATTCCACTCCTTTAGTGCTACTTTTTACTGTGCTTTGAGCTTTTGACATAAGATGGGGGGGGATCCATGCACATTAACATTCCAAGCAGATCCGATAACATCAAGAAATTGAGGATGAGTACTCCACATGTTAAAGAATCTAAATGGTTTCTTGCCTCTTGGTGTCGCTTTTTCCAAGTGTATATACATTAAAGAATGGTCGAAAACAAAGGAGCACCATACTCAAGAAGTGAATCTGGGTAAACCGTTAACCATTCATGATTAATCAAACACCTATCAAGTCGAGCCATTATTTTTTCTGTTAGCAAAGCACCTTGATTACTCCAGAGAGCCAATTACCCACTGATTTCATATCAAACAATGCTGCAAAGTGTCAATGTAATCATTGAACTTTTGAAGTCGGCTTTTTCAAAGTTGTCTACCACCTGTTTTTCATTTGTGTACCGAACAGTATTAAAGTCTCCAAGAACAATCCAAGGTACATTGAGACAGCCATTTACAATATTAGTCGTCGGACAAAGAGTATTTCTTTCTTGCATCTTGTTTGAAGCATATATACCAAATGAAATTGAATTGATGACCATTCTTTTTTATCCTCTACCTTAAGATGAATGAATTGATCAAAGAGCAGAAATAAACCAAGCATTAATAGAGTTAGGATGCCATAAGACCCATATTCTACCAAAAGTGTCATTTGAGTCATTGGTAAACAGTTCAAGGTCCTACCATATTAAATTCTTTTTTGAGCTTGAACGCTGATTGTTTAATTTTTGTTTCCACTAGAATAACAATATCACATGCGGCAGACTTGATTATTCTATTGAGCTCCCGACATTTCTCCGGCTTATTAAGTCCGCGAACATTCCAAACATGTTATCTTCATTAGTAAAAGATAGTAAGGTATTCATCCTCACGACTTTGGATGGATTGTACCATCCTTTTTTCTTATCTTTTCGGTTTTGTATTTTTCCTCCCGCACAATATCCTTACCTTTTATGGCTTTATTCCTATATTTATCCACTTCATCTACAGCTTGCAGATTTTTAAACTTTAAAATACCTTGAATCATGTGGTCTTGATTGGCAGGGTTTGTTGAAGCTCGATAAGATTGTTGCATCACAATATCCCTGGATAGTACTTGTTGGAGCAAGTCGGCTATAGAGGTTTGTTGGAGCATGAGTTTGTTGAGACAGAATATCCTTGTTGGCAATGTTTGTTGTGGCTTTGAGTTTGTTGAGGAATAATATCCTTGCTAGCGAGATTTGCTTGGACCCGAAGTTCGTTGAGCTAGTGTGAATGGATCCGATGATATTGGAAGAGATGAAGTTCTGACTTATGTTTCTCCTGTCCACTAGTACCATGGGAAACCTCTGTTGTGGAAGGCTCGACATTATAGGTACAGATAAAGTTTTGGAATTGTCCTTCGTCGCGGTGCTTTCCTTCTTGAAGTCGGAATGCTCAATAGTTTTTGCCACCATCGGGTGCTGCTGCCATTAGAGAAGAATCACTTTGTTGTTGAGGGCTTTGACGTGGTCGATAGACCTTTGTGGTTGGATTTGGGGTTTCTTCGACAAGCTCCATTTGGATGACCAAAAGATAAGCAAAGCCCGACATCGTTGTGGCTTCCGTGAATATGAGACATGTACCTTCCGAAAGTGTTCCCGTCAAGATCACGATAGAAAACCTCATTAGGAAGATCTTCATCGGAAGAAACCAGCACACATGCTCGTGCAAATGCTAATCTCGTCCCGAGCTCTTTGTTGCTTTGTCGATGTAGAGTGGCTGTCCCAGAGTGCTGCATAACTTTGCAATAAAACGTCGACTCCAAAGATGTAGAGGCAGTCCTTGAAAGGATACCCATAATGGAATAGACTGTAGGCTATCTAACTCCAAACGGACATCAGGGAGACCAACGTCAGAGAATCATTGGATGACCAGCGGATAGTCCGTAATCCTTCGAGGATTCGCTGCAAATCTTCTTCTTGAGTATAGCTTGCAAACAAAGAATCCGTTCTCCAAAGATATGAAGATCAAATGACGATATTCCCCATCGAGTTTTGATAAATGAGGATAGTGGGAAATAAGATGTTTTGAGACCTACCACATAGCCAACAATCGCCATAGACCATGTCTCAATAAGCTCTCTTTGAATCAGCGATCTCGTGATAAAGCAATCTTCTTATCACTGAACTTTCGGAGTAAAGAATTCCAAGCTTAGATCTGGACTTCCAACCGGAGCCTTGAAGAGGCTAGTCCAAGGCCGAGGATCGCTGGAAATGAGAGCAGTCGTCGCGATCTAGAGCGACGACGCTTCGATGCTTGGTTGGTCGGAAGGAGTTTTCTCTGGAAAAGATATGTTGGAAGAGCAACTTGGGGGGGTAGCGGTAGGGAGCCTTGCCATCGTTTCAACCCTCTCGCCACCATCGCCAGACCCTAGGGGCCATCGCTGCCATGTTTGATCCCTCCGTCGCCGCCACGTAAACGACGCCATTGGGAAAAGCCACCGGCCAGTAGTATATTAGATCGCCGCTATGGTACCGCCACCCTAGGGATTTATGGTTGCTGCTACAAAGATCGTCGCCTTTGGGGTGAAGCCGACGCCACGGAGATCTGATCGCTGTTACAAATGTCGTCGCTGCCGCCACTGATCTTCGTCGTCCTTGGGAGATCGATCACCTCTACGATTGTCGCCCCGGCTTCATGGGGGAAAGCCGACGCCGGAGTTAGATCGCATTAGGGGAGATATGGTTGTCGCTACGCATCGCCGCCCCCTAGATGGCCGCCGCCGCTTCTGATGGCCGCCCTTTGGGAGATCTCGATCACCGCTTCTGATTGCCGCCGCCCCTTCGCCGCGGGGAGAAAGCTAACGATGCGCAGAGTCGATCGTCCTAGGGAGATCTGGTCGCCGCTATATAGTACCGTCGCCCTAGATCCGTCGCCATAAAGATGTCGCCGCCGCTACATTCTGATGTCGTCGCCCTAGAGCCGCTTCTGATCGCCGCCGCCGCTACAAGATCGTCGCCGCCGCTTCAAGATATCGTCCGCCCTAGAGCCGCTCATATCCAGGCATTCACAAAACCCCTTTGTCGACCTATCTTGCAAAAAAATAAAGAATAGAATTTCTTCTTGGAAAAATAGGTTTCTATCAAAAGCAGGACGATTTCGAACTCATCCGTTCGGTATTGCACTCCTACTCTATATATTGGTGTAATGCATTTCTTCTACCCGCTGGACTTCTCCAAGATATTGAACGGTTATTAATGAACTTCTTTCCGGAATGGCACAAATGATAAGGCAATGCATATGGTAAATTGGGATAGCATTTGTAAACTAAAGATGAAGGGGGGCTAAACTTGAGAAATACTAGAGATTGGAATCAAGCATGTCCGGTGCAGCAATTGTGGGATCTTTTGCAAAACAAATGTTCCTTATGGTCACTTTGGGTTTCTGCTAGGTATCTTTCAAAAAGAATCAATCTGGGAAATTTCAACAAGAACATACCACTCTGCAGCTTGGAAAGGAATTTTAAAGGCAAGGAATTGGCTAATCAAACACATTTCCTATGCAATCTCTTCCGGAATTAGTACTAATATGTGGTACGATCCTTGGGTGAATGGGAAGAGTATATTTCAATTATATGGTGACAGAAATACGAAAAAGATCTGGGGCTCCCAAAGATTGGAAGGTTTCGAGTTCATTGCTAACGGCACTGGTGTCTCCCTAATCCTATTTCCCAGAAATGTTATCACTTTGGCCGACTATTATTATAGCTATTCCAATCACGAACAACTCTTGAGATAAACTTATTTGGCCTCATGACAATGGCAAATTTAGTGCCACATCTGCATGGAATCAAATTAGGCAAAGAAATAACAAGTGGGTCCCATGCAGTTGGACATGGGATAAATAGGGATCACAAAGACATTCCTTATGTACATGGCAGGCCCTTCTCAATAAACTACCTACAATAGACAATATGAAAAGAAGAGGTATCTATCATGTTAACCGATGCTCCCTTTGTATGCAACAAGAAGAAAACTGTTGACCACCTTTATTTTGCTTGTGATTATACAAAATGGATATGGAAGGAGATTCTCCAAATGATTTGAACTCAATAGACCGCATGAACCAAACTTGCACCAAGAACTAGGCTTAACTCATGCAATGTTTTCAAGAAAAGGTCCTCTCACACAACTGGCAAAGGTTACTTTCAGATGCGCTATTTGGTGGATGTGGAAGGAGAGATGTAATGAGAATCTTTAAATGTCAACACACAAACAATGCTCAGCTATTGAAAGAGATTATTAGAGACTCAAGATCCTCAGTATGGAGCAAGATCTCAAAACGGAGCACTTTACCCAAAGAGAAAAATATATTTTTATCAATTTCAATTTTGCTATTAGCTAAAAGATCTTGGGAATGATGCCAAATTTTGATATATCTGGATAAACATTTTCTATTTTGATTATAATTAGGAGTTATAGTCTACAACATGTGTAGTCATAACTATCGCGATTCAGCACTCTATGAGTTACATGGCTTTGTCTATGACTTGTATAGATAAAGCTATTTGTAGAAACTTTACACATAATCAATTTACTTTTACTTACCAAAAAAAAAAAAAAATAGTTCCCCGAATTCACATTTTGTACTAAAACTTATAGTTGAAACAGTGTATAGGGGTCAGTTTTAAAATGAAAACTTCAAAATCCATGGTTCTATGTCCAAATAGAGACATATCAGTTTCTAAATAGAAATCCTTCAATTTATTTTGATTCAACATAAAACAGAGACTAAAAATTCTGTAGGATGGAGTTAGAACACTTGCCTTTGAGAATTTTAGCCCTAAATGAGAAGAATTGAGCAAGAAACCTTAAAGCCCCAATTTCTTCTTCCTCTTCTTCTTCTTCTTTCTTTCTTTCTTTTTTCCCAGATCATCCACGCAGCTGCCTTCTCTGCTTCCTTAAGAACGAAGGCAGAGAGGCTTTCATGGTGGAGTTTGTATTTTTGTACATTTTACAGTTTAGTCCTTGTATTTAACATATTTTCTGATTAGGTCCTCAGGATTTACATATAGGTACTCAGATTTTTGTTTGAATAAATCCTCCAACTCTTATGAATAAGTTCTCAGATTCATACTTTGACTTTTTTATCAAATTTAAAATAGATACATACATTACAACTAAAAATTTATACTAAAATTAGGAAATGAGGGGTGTTACACTCCCCCCTTAAAAGAAAAAATTTAGTCCTCTAAATTTATCGTACCTCTATCGATGAAAAAAGACGGGGTACACCTTTGTCATTTCCTCCTCTAGCTCCCAAGTTGTTTCCTCTCCGAATGATGTCTCCAAATTACTTGAACCAATTGAGATGACCCATTCCTTAGACTTTTTTTTTCTTTCTTATCAACGATCTGAATAGGCTCTTCCACATAAGATAAATCTTTATCAATCTCCACCAGCTCATACTTAATGATGTGAGAAGGGTCATATATATACTTCCTAATTATCGAGACATGAAATATATCATGAACATGACTCAATTTCGGGTGGCAAGGCAATCCTATGTTTATGTAGAACCAACCCTCTCAAGAACCTCAAAAGGTCCAATAAATCTGGGGCTTAACTTTCCTTTCTTCCCAAACCTTATAATGCCTTTGGAAGGGGAGACTTTCAAGAATACAAAATCTCTGATTTCAAACTCAATATCTCGTCTTCTATTATCTAAGATAACTCTTTTGACGACTCGAAAGCTTTTTTTAACCTTTCCTTATAACTTGAATTTTTCGGAAGTTTCTTGTACCTTATCAAGGTGCTAATGCTTTTTTCGTCACCAACTTCTTCCCAACATATAGGTGTTATGCACTTTAAGCCCATATAAAGCTTCATAAGGAGCCATCGAATACTTGAATGATAACTATTATTATAAGTGAACTCAACAAGTAAAATATCCTTATCCCATTCACCTTTCCAATCCATAACATAGGCTCTAAGCAAATCCTCAAGTGTTTGAATTGTTCTTTCGATTGACCATCGGTCTGAGGATGATATCTTGTGTACTAAACTTAACTTTAGTGCCCATAGATTCCAGTAATCTTCTCCAGAATCTAGAGAGAAATCTGGAGTCTCTATTAGAGATGATCTCCTTTGGAATACCATGAAGTCTTACTATTTCACTGACATATAAATCTGCAAGTCTATCAAGCGAATAAGTCATATTAATCGGTAGGAAATGTGCAGATTTTGTTAACCTATCAATGATAACCCAAATAGCATTATGCTTTTTAGAGGTTCTGGGTAGTCCTGAAACAAAATCCATAGTAATGCATTCTCATTTCCATTCAGGAATATCTAAAGGTTGTAACAACCCTCCAGGTCTTTGGTGTTCTACTTTGATTTGCTGACAAGTCAAACATTTTGAAACATACATTGCAATTTCCTTCTTCATGCCTTCCCACCAATAATGACTTTGAAGATCTCTATACATCTTAGTGCTCCCAGGATGTATGGTGTACTTTGAAGTATGACTTTCCTTCAGGATTTGATTCTTAATATCTGGTTCATTTGGTACACATACCCTCTCCCCAAATCTCAATAGGCCATCCTTTGAAACTTGAAATTGTGGCTTCAATTCCTTTTCTACTTCATTCCTCAAGTAGATTAAATGTGGATCTCGTAATTGTCCTTCCTTAATTTGTTGAATAAGATCGGATTGCACTTGAATGGAGGCCATCAATATCATCGAGTCTTGCTCTTTCCTCAAAGCTTTCAAATCAAAATTTTCTTCTAATAACTTCCATTGCTTCACAAACCGGACTAGCCATAAAACTTGTAGATTTTCCTACTAAGTGCATCAGCTACAACATTGGCTTTGCGGGGTGATAACGGATGGCACAATCATAATCCTTTAGAAATTTTATCCATCTTCGCTGCCTCATGTTTAACTCTTTCTGAGTGAAAATATATTTTAAACTCTTGTGATCAGTGAAGATTTCAAACTGTCGACCATACAAATAATGTCTCCAAATCTTTAGAGCAAAAATAATTGCTGCTAATTCCAAATCATGAGTTGGATAATTCAATTCATAACCTTTAAGTTGCCTAGAAGCATAAGCAATTACTCTCCCTTCCTGCATCAAAACACATCCTAGGCCTTTTCTTGAAGCATCAAGATAAACTACAAATCCCTCACTACCACTTGGAATAGTGAGAATTGGGGCACTAGTCAATCTTCTTTTTTAACTCTTGAAAACTTTGCTCACAATCATCACCCCATACAAATTTCATATTCTTTTTTTAGTGAGGTTGGTGAGAGGTTGAGCGATTCGAGAAAATCCCTCAACAAATCTCCTGTAATAACCCGCCATGCCCAAAAAGCTTGAACTTCTGTTACATTTGTTGTTACTTCCCATTCAACTACAGCTTCTATTTTCCTTGGATCAATAGATATACCCTTCCCTGAAATCACATGGCCTAAGAAAGCAACTTCATTCAACCAAAATTCACATTTCTTTGAACTTCAGATACAACTTCTTTTCTCTTAGTATGGACAACACATCTCTCAAGTGTTCCTCATGCTCCCTGATTACTCTTTGAATACACCAATATGTCATCAATAAATACAATTACACAGATATCCAAGAGCGGTTGAAATATCCTATTCATTAGTTCCATAAAAGCTGCGGGGGCATTTGTCAAACCGAAAGGCATCACCAAGAATTCATAATGACCATATCGAAGTTCTAAAAGCTGTTTTTTGAAATATCCTCCTCCTTGATCTTCAACTAATAGTAAACGACCTGTGGTCAATCTTAGAGAATACTTGTGCACCCTGCAGTTGATCAAACAAATCATCAATTCTAGGTATGGGATACTTATTTTTTTTTATGGTCACCTGATTCAACTGTCTATAATCAATACAGAGCCTCAATGTTCCATCCTTCTTCTTCACTAATAGTATGAGGAGCACCCCATGGGGATACACTGGGTCGTATGAAACCCTTATCTAATAATTCTTGTATTTGCTTCTTTAATTCCTCTAGCTCGAAAGTGGTGCCATTCTATAGGGAGGCTTAGATATTGGGGTTGTATTGGAGACTAGATCAATAGCAAATTCACCCTCTCTATCTAGAGGTAAACCGGGCAAGTTATCCTGGGAATACATCAGAAATTCTTTGACCACTGAAATTTCATCTAGGTGGGTTTCTGATTTGAATGCTCTTTTTACACACACCATATAACAAAAACAACCTTTTCTGCATAAGACGATAAGCTTGAAGTGTCGATATCAAGCAAGGATGCAAATCATGCCTAATGCCCTCAAAAAAAAATATAGGTCGATTTGGTATGCAGAAAAGTAATTATTTTTTTTTTGTAACAATCAATACTAGCGTGATGAGAAGATAACCAATCCATGCCAAGTATAACATCAAAACCCTGGATCTCTAGGAGAATCAAATCAGCAAGGAGTTCGTGGTCCCCAACAGAGATCAAACAGGATGGGTAGACCAAGTTTGTTGCCAATGAATCTCCAACAACAGTTGTTACATATAACATATAATCCAGGGGTTTAGGTAGAATATCCAAGTGACAAGCAAAGTATTGTGAAACAAACGATAAGTTGGAGCAGGGATCAAACAAAACTTTTGTATTTTTTTTAGAAACATGAAGAATACCTTCCACCCACGATTTAGAAGCTTTAGAATCTTGTTCGGTGATAGCATACGCTCTAGCATAGGTTGAGGGTCTAGGAGGCAAAGTGGCTCTTTTTTTCCTATTCATGAGGCAATCTCTTACTTGATGATCTAACTTTCCACAAGCAAAATAGGCTCCAGTCACAAAAAAACACAAACATGTTTCATAACTTAACTTGCAATTCACATATAATTGAGTCTTTTGCGATTACTTTTCCTTTTCAAATCCAAATGTCTTGACACTCTTGTTATTACTTTTCGATTCATTTCCAATCATATTTTTATTGGTAAACTTGTCCTTATCATTCGTATTAATCGATCTCCAAAAATAATTTTCTTTGTTGCCATTAATGATCAGCCTCTACTTCCAATATAAGGTAAAAGAATTCTTTCGATCATTAGAACAATTTTGTACATCGATATCTTCTCTGTTTGCATCATCCGTTTTTCTACCACCAATGAAATTTGGTTCACCATGTTTACATCGCTACTCGATTTTGTATCCTCGATCAACCCTTTTCATCCCCTTAATTAATCAAACAAATGAAATAGGAGGACCATATGTCCTCATCATCCTAGATTCCTAAAATGCACCAAAGAAAATTTCCACCAATCATTATCACTGGACCTCAATATATTTTGCACGTCAACATATCAAATATTTCAGTGATCCTCAAACAATGCTCTGATACCACCTCTGTCACGCCCCTCAAAAATATATCGACAATATTTAAAATTTTCATCATAACTAACCCAGGATCCAAGCACACATTTGAGGTCACTAAGAAAACATTCAGATCAAAATTTCACCTCTATAGTCTACAAATTCATAACCCTGTGCATTTCATAAACATACCACACATCACTCGATAATTCACACAATCAGAACTCAACTCATCAAAATAATAACCACAACATAAATTCACAAATGGGGAAGTCTATGCAGTCACCAAACCAACGATTACCATAAGATCATATCATTACACGAATTTAACTTAACATACCAAAATCCTATACATGAGGGATCCTTTATCTTACACAAAATCCACAGGTTTAGATTCATCGTCACATTTCATAAGATGCAGAGTATCTTATACAACAAATACACACATGCTAACAAAGATCTGCCCAAAATCTTCTAAACTTTCCACCGCCTCAGCCCAATCTTAACATTTAAGCAAGCAATATGCTATCCTGAAAAATTTATCAACAAACGGGGTGAGCATAAAGAGCTCAGCAAGTGACTAACATATCCATATCAAAATAGTACAACTTCCAAAGAGATATAGTTCCAAAATACAAGGCAGAATATAACGATTTTCGTAGACATAGTATCATTAAGAGCAGAACACAATTGTCATTTCACTCTTACATATTTGGTTCCCACACAGATTGAGGCATAGAGTAATTGGAGCATATCAAGAACAAAGGAAACATATCGGAGCTTATCAATGGCATATAGAAAATGTTCAAGCATATCAATGGCATATGGAACATTTCGAAGCAAAATCATCAGTGAATGAAGCATATCAGAGCATATCAAAACAAATATCGTATAGAAGCTCAAACGTCGTCCTTGACGTTGCAATCATATCATTCTTATCCAGAGCATGAACAGAAACAACTCACCAAAACTCTGGATGTCATATCAAACATATAGAAGGTGTGGTGGGATCTCAGTCAGAATGTGAGTCATCCATTTCTGAATGACCACCTGACAAAAGTCTCCCACGTCTGGGAGATCCCTCCACCCACGTCTAGGTGAAGTCAGAGAGGCCGGCAGAGCATCGCAGGCTCTAAGCACATACCCTTTACCATTTCTGGCAAAGGTCCAGAATATCCCACGGAGCGGGACCCCACAGAGCGGGTAATAAAGCGTTTATCCCACAGAGCGGGACCCCACGGGCGGGTAATAAGCGCATACCCTTTACCATTTCTGGCAAAGGTCCAGACAATCCCACACACCAGAGTATAAGAGGGCAGTTTTAACAATACGTAGCATATATCGGAAGCACACGCGGAACAACAAACGTGCATGTGCCTTTTCGAGACAATACGAAACAAAGAACAAATCTCTCACAAAGGTATTCAGATTTGGAATGAAATAAAAACAAGAGTGTACAGGGAATTCCAAGCAATCATATTTAGCTCAAATCCAATAAGAAGGTTAAACGAATTCAAATATCCAAAGGAACGGAGCAGAATATGCGAAATCGACCAAAGCTCGATTTCGGACAGAATTCCAGTGGCACATCAAACAAATACTTCAGAATATCAATTATGCTCCAATACCCATAAGAAATCTATGGTCGAACCATATATCAATCTATATTCTGATGGAACAAATTTCATCTGAAACAGGGTTCCCAACGCGGAGTTACCTTTGATTTGGTAACACAAGGTCAAAAACACAATCACTGTTTTGCAGAATTTATAGGGTCGGATTCAAAAGATAATAGGGTAGGCAATTGAATTCCCAAATTTTCAAACTATATGTCGAAAGAAATATTTTTAAGTCTAGTTGCAAATAAAATCAGTATGGTACAATTCAGAATTTTCAACAGGGAGTTATAGGCATTTTAGTATCGATAGGTCAGAAATCTTGAACCCTGTTTTACAGCGTCTATAGGCTCAATTGAAACAGATGTTTGGGTAAGAATTCAGTGTCCAAAATCTACAAAATCTGTGTCAAAAGGAAGATAAAAGAGTCTACTTTCAAACAAAATAGTTCCTGCCTGAATTCACATTTTGTACTAAAACTTATAGCTGAAACAGTGTATAGGGGTCAGTTTACCGAAATGAAAACTTCAAAATCCATGGTTCTATGTCCAAATAGAGACATATCAGTTTCTAAATAGAAATCCTTCAGTTTATTTTGATTCAACATAAAAACAGAGACTAAAAATTCTGTAGGATGGGGTTAGAACACTTGCCTTTGAGAATTTTAGCCCTAAATGAGAAGAATTGAGCAAGAAACCTTAAAGCCCCAATTTCTTCTTCCTCTTCTTCTTCTTCTTTCTTTCTTTCTTTCCCAGATCATCCATGCAGCTGCCTTCTCTGCTTCCTTAAGAACGAAGGCAGAGAGGCTTAAGCGGTGGAGTTTGTATTTTTGTACATTTTACAGTTTAGTCCTTTTATTTAACATATTTACGATTAGGTCCTCAGGATTTACATATAGGTCCTCAGATTTTTGTTTGAATAAATCCTCCAACTCTTATGAATAAGTTCTCAGATTCATACTTTGACTTTTTATCAAATTTAAAATAGATACATACATTACAACTAGAAATTTATACGAAAATTCGGAAATGAGGGGTGTTACACTCTCCCCCCCTTAAAAGAAAAATTTAGTCCTCTAAATTTATCGTACCTCTATCGATGAAAAGACGGGGGTACACCTTTGTCATTTCCTCCTCTAGCTCCCAAGTTGTTTCCTCTCCAGAATGATGTCTCCAAATTACTTGAACCAGTGAGATGACCCGATTCCTTAGGACTTTTTCTTTCTTATCAACGATCTGAATAGGCTCTTCCACATAAGATAAATCTTTATCAATCTCCACCAGCTCATATATAATGATGTGAGAAGGGTCATATATATACTTCCTAATTATCGAGATATGAAATATATCATGAACATGACTCAATGCTGGTGGCAAGGCAATCCTGTAAGCGACAGAACCAACCCTCTCAAGAACCTCAAAAGGTCCAATAAATCTGGGGCTTAACTTTCCTTTCTTCCCAAACCTTATAATAACTACCCGGCTGGTGCATTCGGTCTTTATACTTGTTACTGCTTATTTACTCATCTCTTTACCCCAAACCTTATAATGCCTTTGGAAGGGGAGACTTTCAAGAATACAAAATCTCTGATTTCAAACTCAATATCTCGTCTTCTATTATCGGCATAACTCTTTTGACGACTCTGAGCAGTTTTTAACCTTTCCCTTATAACTTGAATTTTCTCGGAAGTTTCTTGTACCTTATCCGGTGCTAACAGCTTTCTGTCACCAACTTCTTCCCAACATATAGGTGTTATGCACTTTCGCCCATATAAAGCTTCATAAGGAGCCATCTGAATACTTGAATGATAACTATTATTATAAGTGAACTCAACAAGTAAAATATCCTTATCCCATTCACCTTTCCAATCCATAACATAGGCTCTAAGCAAATCCTCAAGTGTTTGAATTGTTCTTTTCGTGACCACCATCACCGAGGATGATATGGTACTAAACTTAACTTTAGTGCCCATAGATTCAATAATCTTCTCCGAATCTAGAGAGAAATCTGGAGTCTCTATTAGAGATGATCTCCTTTGGAATACCATGAAGTCTTACTATTTCACTCGACATATAAATCTGCAAGTCTATCAAGTTTAATAAGTCATATTAATCGGTAGGAAATGTGCAGATTTTGTTAACCTATCAATGATAACCCAAATAGCATTATGCTTTTTTTAGAGGTTCTGGGTAGTCCTGAAACAAAATCCATAGTAATGCATTCTCATTTCCATTCAGGAATATCTAAAGATTGTAACAACCCTCCGTGTCTTTGGTGTTCTACTTTGATTTGCTGACAAGTCAAACATTTTGAAACATACATTGCAATTTCCTTCTTCATGCCTTCCCACCAATAATGACTTTGAAGATCTCTATACATCTTAGTGCTCCCAGGATGTATGGTGTACTTTGAAGTATGACTTTCCTTCAGGATTTGATTCTTAATATCTGGTTCATTTGGTACACATACCCTCTCCCCAAATCTCAATAGGCCATCCTTTGAAACTTGAAATTGTGGCTTCAATTCCTTTTCTACTTCATTCCTCAAGTAGATTAAATGTGGATCTCGTAATTGTCCTTCCTTAATTTGTTGAATAAGATCGGATTGCACTTGAATGGAGGCCATCAATATCATCGAGTCTTGCTCTTTCCTCAAAGCTTTCAAATCAAAATTTTCTTCTAATAACTTCCATTGCTTCACAACCAGACTAGCCATAAAACTTGTAGATTTCCTACTAAGTGCATCAGCTACAACATTGGCTTTGCCCGGGTGATAACGGATGGCACAATCATAATCCTTCAGAAATTTTATCCATCTTCGCTGCCTCATGTTTAACTCTTTCTGAGTGAAAATATATTTTAAACTCTTGTGATCAGTGAAGATTTCAAACTGTCGACCATACAAATAATGTCTCCAAATCTTTAGAGCAAAAATAATTGCTGCTAATTCCAAATCATGAGTTGGATAATTCAATTCATAACCTTTAAGTTGCCTAGAAGCATAAGCAATTACTCTCCCTTCCTGCATCAAAACACATCCTAGGCCTTTTCTTGAAGCATCAGTATAAACTACAAATCCCTCACTACCACTTGGAATAGTGAGAATTGGGGCACTAGTCAATCTTCTTTTTAACTCTTGAAAACTTTGCTCACAATCATCACCCCATACAAATTTCATATTCTTTTTAGTGAGGTTGGTGAGAGGTTGAGCGATTCGAGAAAATCCCTCAACAAATCTCCTGTAATAACCTGCCATGCCCAAAAAGCTTCGAACTTCTGTTACATTTGTTGGTACTTCCCATTCAACTACAGCTTCTATTTTCCTTGGATCAATAGATATACCCTTCCCTGAAATCACATGGCCTAAGAAAGCAACTTCATTCAACCAAAATTCACATTTGCTGAACTTCGCATACAACTTCTTTTCTCTTAGTATGGACAACACATCTCTCAAGTGTTCCTCATGCTCCTGATTACTCTTTGAATACACCAATATGTCATCAATAAATACAATTACACAGATATCCAAGAGCGGTTGAAATATCCTATTCATTAGTTCCATAAAAGCTGCAGGGGCATTTGTCAAACCGAAAGGCATCACCAAGAATTCATAATGACCATATCGAGTTCTAAAAGCTGTTTTTGAAATATCCTCCTCCTTGATCTTCAACTAATAGTAACCTGACCTCAGGTCAATCTTAGAGAATACTTGTGCACCCTGCAGTTGATCAAACAAATCATCAATTCTAGGTATGGGATACTTATTTTTTTATGGTCACCTGATTCAACTGTCTATAATCAATACAGAGCCTCAATGTTCCATCCTTCTTCTTCACTAATAGTACCGGAGCACCCCATGGGGATACACTGGGTCGTATGAAACCCTTATCTAATAATTCTTGTATTTGCTTCTTTAATTCCTCTAGCTCGAGTGGTGCCATTCTATAGGGAGGCTTAGATATTGGGGTTGTATTGGAGACTAGATCAATAGCAAATTCACCCTCTCTATCTAGAGGTAAACCAGGCAAGTTATCTGGGAATACATCAGGAAATTCTTTGACCACTGAAATTTCATCTAGGTGGGTTTCCTGATTTGAATGCTCCTTTACACACACCATATAACAAAAACAACCTTTCTGCATAAGACGATAAGCTTGAAGTGCTGATATCAAGCAAGGATGCAAATCATGCCTAATGCCCTCAAAGAAAAATATAGGCTGATTTGGTATGCAGAAAGTAATTATTTTTTGTAACAATCAATACTAGCGTGATGAGAAGATAACCAATCCATGCCAAGTATAACATCAAAACCCTGGATCTCTAGGAGAATCAAATCAGCAAGGAGTTCGTGGTCCCCAACAGAGATCAAACAAGATGGGTAGACCAAGTTTGTTGCCAATGAATCTCCAACAACAGTTGTTACATATAACATATAATCCAGGGGTTTAGGTAGAATATCCAAGTGACAAGCAAAGTATTGTGAAACAAACGATAAGTTGGAGCCGGGATCAAACAAAACTTTTGTATTTCTTTTAGAAACATGAAGAATACCTTCCACCACTGATTTAGAAGCTTTAGAATCTTGTTCAGTGATAGCATACGCTCTAGCATAGGTTGAGGGTCTAGGAGGCAGTGGCTCTTTTTTCCTGTTCAGTAGGCAATCTCTTACTTGATGATCTAACTTTCCACAAGCAAAATAGGCTCCAGTCACCCGAAAACACAAACATGTTTCATAACTTAACTTGCAATTCACATATAATTGAGTCTTTTGCGATTACTTTCCTTTTCAAATCCAAATGTCTTGACACTCTTGTTATTACTTTCTGATTCATTTCCAATCATATTTTTATTGGTAAACTTGTCCTTATCATTCGTAACACTGATCTCCAAAAATAATTTTCTTTGTTGCCATTAATGATCAGCCTCTACTTCCAATATAAGGTGGCAAAAGAATTCTTTCGATCATTAGAACAATTTTGTACATCAGATATCTTCTCTGTTTGCATCATCCGTTTTTCTACCACCAACGAAATTTGGTTCACCATGTTTTCATCGCGCTACTCTGATTTTGTATCCTCGATCAACCCTTTCATCCCCCTTAATTAATCAGAAACAAATGAAATAGGAGGACCATATGTCCTCATCATCCTAGATTCCTAAAATGCATCAAAGAAAATTTCCACCAATCATTATCACTGGACCTCAATATATTTTGCACGTCAACATATCAAATATTTCAGTGATCCTCAAACAATGCTCTGATACCACCTCTGTCACGCCCCTCAAAAATATCGACAATATTTAAAATTTTCATCATAACTAACCCAGGATCCAAGCACACATTTGAGGTCACTAAGAAAACATTCAGATCAAAATTTCACCTCTATAGTCTACAAATTCATAACCCTGTGCATTTCATAAACATACCACACATCACTCGATAATTCACACAATCAGAACTCAACTCATCAAAATAATAACCACAACATAAATTCACAAATGGGGAAGTCTATGCAGTCACCAAACCAACGATTACCATAAGATCATATCATTACACGAATTTAACTTAACATACCAAAATCCTATACATGAGGGATCCTTTATCTTACACAAAATCCACAGGTTTAGATTCATCGTCACATTTCATAAGATGCAAAGTATCTTATACAACAAATACACACATGCTAACAAAGATCTGCCCAAAATCTTCTAAACTTTCCACCGCCTCAGCCCAATCTTAACATTTAAGCAAGCAATATGCTATCCTGAAAAATTTATCAACAAACGGGGTGAGCATAAAGAGCTCAGCAAGTGACTAACATATCCATATCAAAATAGTACAACTTCCAAAGAGATACAGTTCCAAAATACAAGGCAGAATATACGATTTCGTAGACATAGTATCATTAAGAGCAGAACACAATTGTCATTTCACTCTTACATATTTGGTTCCTGACAGATTGAGGCATAGAGTAATTGGAGCATATCAGTAACAAAGGAAACATATCGGAGCTTATCAATGGCATAGAAAATGTTCCGAAGCATATCAACGGCATATGGAACATTTCGAAGCAAAATCATCAGTGAATGAAGCATATCAGAGCATATCAAAACAAATATCGTACAGAAGCTCAAACGTCGTCCTTGACGTTGCAATCATATCATTCTTATCCAGAGCATGAACAGAAACAACTCACCAAAACTCTGGATGTCATATCAAACGTATAGAAGGTGTGGTGGGATCTCAGTCAGAATGTGAGTCATCCATTTCTGAATGACCACCTGACAAAAGTCTCCCACGTCTGGGAGATCCCTCCACCCACGTCTAGGTGAAGTCAGAGAGGCCGGCAGAGCATCGCAGGCTCTAAGCACATACCCTTTACCATTTCTGGCAAAGGTCCAGAATATCCCACGGAGCGGGACCCCACAGAGCGGGTAATAAGCGCATCCCACAGAGCGGGACCCCACGGAGCGGGTAATAAGCGCATACCCTTTACCATTTCTGGCAAAGGTCCAGACAATCCCACACACCAGAGTACAAGAGGGCAGTTTTAATAATACGTAGCATATATCGGAAGCACACGCGGAACAACAAACGTGCATGTGCCTTTTCGAGACAATACGAAACAAAGAACAAATCTCTCACAAAGGTATTCAGATTTGGAATGAAATAAAAACAAGAGTGTACAGGGAATTCCAAGCAATCATATTTAGCTCAAATCCAATAAGAAGGTTAAACGAATTCAAATATCCAAAGGAACGGAGCAGAATATGCGAAATCGACCAAAGCTCGATTTCGGACAGAATTCCAATGGCACATCAAACAAATACTTCAGAATATCAATTATACTCCAATACCCATAAGAAAGCTATGGTCGAACCATATATCAATCTATACTCTGATGGAACAAATTTCATCTGAAACAGGGTTCCCAACGCGGAGTTACCTTTGATTTGGTAACACAAGGTCAAAAACACAATCACTGTTTTGCAGAATTTATAGGGTCGGATTCAAAAGATAATAGGGTAGGCAATTGAATTCCAAAATTTTCAAACTATATGTCAAAAGAAATATTTTCAAGTCTATTTTCAAATAAAATCAGTATGGTACAATTCAGAATTTTCAACAGGGATTTATAGGCATTTTAGTATCGATAGGTCAGAAATCTTGAACCCTGTTTTACAGCGTCTATAGGCTCAATTTAAACAGATGTTTGGGTAAGAATTCAGTGTCCAAAATCTATAAAATCTGTGTCAAAAGGAAGATAAAAGAGTCTACTTTCAAACAAAATAGTTCCTGCCCGAATTCACATTTTGTACTAAAACTTATAGCTGAAACAGTGTATAGGGGTCAGTTTACCGAAATGAAAACTTCAAAATCCATGGTTCTATGTCCAAATAGAGACATATCAGTTTCTAAATAGAAATCCTTCAATTTATTTTGATTCAACATAAAAACAGAGACTAAAAATTCTGTAGGATGGGGTTAGAACACTTGCCTTTGAGAATTTTAGCCCTAAATGAGAAGAATTGAGCAAGAAACCTTAAAGCCCCAATTTCTTCTTCCTCTTCTTCTTCTTCTTTCTTTCTTTCTTTCCCAGATCATCCACGCAGCTGCCTTCTCTGCTTCCTTAAGAACGAAGGCAGTGAGGCTTAAGCGGTGGAGTTTGTATTTTTGTACATTTTACAGTTTAGTCCTTGTATTTAACATATTTACGATTAGGTCCTCAGGATTTACATATAGGTCCTCAGATTTTTGTTTGAATAAATCCTCCAACTCTTATGAATAAGTTCTCAGATTCATACTTTGACTTTTTATCAAATTTAAAATAGATATATACATTACAACTAGAAATTTATATGAAAATTCGGAAATGAGGGTTGTTACATTCCCAGGGGGTCACCCATCCTAGTACTACTCTCGCCCAAGCACGCTTAACTTCGAAGTTCTGATGGGATCCGGTGCTTTAGTGCTGGTATGATCGCACTCATTTTGTGTACGTTGTCCCTCGCCTTTGTGCATGTCACGGACGGCGTATCGACGACCGGGGACCCTCGCGCGCCCCGAAACCCACCAACGATGTCGGAATCGCCATTCTCGGATCTCTCCGATGCCCACGAGGCCGACCGTGCATCGGACACGACAACGTGCGCCGAAACCCTCTGAACTTTCTCGATCGGACTCGGAATCGCTATTGCCACCCCATTCCGGAAAGCTCTCTCGGAGCCCCACAAGACTGACTGCGTTGCGGTCACGACAAATTTCGAGGCCCAAAACCATCGCCTCGGAGGTTGACGGGAGAGGTTTTGGTCGCTCGGGGCACAAAATGGAGTGCAAAACGAGGACTTCCCAGGGGGTCACCCATCCTAGTACTACTCTCGCCCAAGCACGCTTAACTTCGGAGTTCTGATGGGATCCGATGCTTTAGTGCTGGTATGATCGCTTTTCGTTTTTGTGCGTTGTCCCTCGCCTTTTGTGCACGTCACGGACGGCGTGATCGACGACGGGGACCCTGGGCGCCCGAAACCCTCGAACGATCTCAGAATCGCCATTCTCGGATCTCTCCGATGCCCACGAGGCCGACCGCGCACCGGACACGACAAGCGAGCGCCGAAACCCTTTGAACTTTCTCGATCGGACTCGGAATCGCTATCGCGACCCCATTCCAGAAAGCTCTCTCTGAGCCCCACGAGACTGAGTGCGTAGCGGTCACGACAAATTTCGAGGCCCAAAACCATCGCCTCGTAGGTCGACGGGAGCGGTTTTGGTCGCTCGGGGCACAAAAAGTAGTGCAACACGAGTACTTCCCAGAGGGTCACCCTTCCTAGTACTACTCTCGCCCAAGCACGCTTAACTTCGGAGTTCTGATGGGATCCAGTGCTTTAGTGCTGGTATGATCGCACTCGTTTTGTGTGCGTTGTCCCTCGCCTTTGTGCACGTCACGGACGGCATATCGACGATCGGGGACCCTCACGCGCCCCGTAACCTTCGAACGATCTCGGAATCGCCATTCTCGGATCTCTCCGATGCCCACGAGGCCGACCGCGCACAGGACACGACAAGTGTGCGCCGAAACCCTCTGAACTTTCTCGATCGGACTCGGAATCGCTATTGCGACCTCATTCCGGAAAGCTCTCTCGGAGCCCCACGAGACTGACTGCGTAGCTGTGACGACAAATTTCGAGGCCCAAAACAATCGCCTCGGAGGTCGACGGGAGAGGTTTTGGTCGCTCAGGGCACAAACTGGAGTGCAACACGAGGACTTCCTAGGGGGTCACCCATCCTAGTACTACTCTCGCCCAAGCACGCTTAACTTCGGAGTTCTAATGGGATCCGGTGCTTTAGTGCTGGTATGATCGCACTCGTTTTGTGTGCGTCGTCCCTCGCCTTTGTGCACGTCACGGACGGCGTATCAATGACCGAACACCCTCGCGCACCCCGAAACCCTCGAACGATCTCGGAATCGCCATTCTCGGATCTCTCCGATGCCCACGAGGCCGACCGCGCACCGGACATGACAAGCGTGCGCCGAAACCCTCTGAACTTTCTCGATCGGACTCAGAATCGCTATTGCGACCCCATTCCGGAAAGCTCTCTCGGAGCCCCACAAGACTGACTGCGTAGCGGTCACGACAAATTTCGAGGCCCAAAACCATCGCCTCCCGGAGGTCGACGGAGAGGTTTTTGGTTTCGGGGCACAAAAAAGTAGTGCAACACGAGGACTTCCCAGGGGATCACCCATCCTAGTACTACTCTCGCCCAAGCATGCTTAACTTCGGAGTTCTGATGGGATCCGGTGCTTTAGTGCTGGTATGATCGTACTCGTTTTGTGTGCGTCGTCCCTCGCCTTTGTGCACGTCACGGACGGCGTATCGACGACCGGGGAACCTCGGGCGCCCCGAAACCCTCGAACGATCTCGGAATCGCCATTCTCGGATATCTCCGATGCCCACGAGGCCGACCGCGCATTGGACACGACAAGCGTGCGCCGAAATCCTCTGAACTTTCTCGATCGGACTTGGAATCGCTATTGCGACCCCATTCCGAAAAGCTCTCTCGGAGCCCCATGAGACTGACTGCTTAGTGGTCACGACAAATTTCGAGGCCCAAAATCATCGCCTCGGAGGTCGACGGGAGATGTTTTGGGTCGCTCGGGGCACAAACAGGAGTGCAAAACGAGGACTTCCCAGGGGGTCACCCATCCTAGTACTACTCTCGCCCAAGCACGCTTAACTTCGGAGTTCAAATGGGATCCGGTTGTCACGCCCCTCAAAGATATCGACAATATTTAAAATTTTCATCATAACTAACCCAGGATCCAAGCACACATTTGAGGTCACTAAGAAAACATTCAGATCAAAATTTCACCTCTATAGTCTACAAATTCATAACCCTGTGCAATTCATAAACATACCACACATCACTCGATAATTCATATAATCAGAACTCAACTCATCAAAATGATAACCACAATATAAATTCACAAATGGGGAAGTCTATGCAGTCACCAAACCAATGATTACCATAAGATCATATCATTACACGAATATAACTTAACATACCAAAATCCTATACATGAGGGATCCTTTATCTTACACAAAATCCACAGGTTTAGATTCATCGTCACATTTCATAAGATGAAGAGTATCTTATACAACAAATACACACATGTAACAAAGATCTGCCCAAAATCTTCTAAACTTTCCACCGCCTCAGCCCAATCTTAACAATTAAGCAAGCAATATGCTATCTTGAAAAATTTATCAACAAACGGGGTGAGCATAAAGAGCTCAGCAAGTGACTAACATATCCATATCAAATAGTACAACTTCCAAAGAGATACAATTCCAAAATACAAGGCAGAATATACGATTTCTTAGACATAATATCATTAAGAGCAGAAACACAATTGTCCTTTCAATCTTACATATTTGGTTCCTGACAGATTGGGGCATAGAGTAATTGGAGCATACCAGTAACAAAGGAAACATATCAGAGCTTATCAATGGCATATAAAATGTTCCGAAGCATATCAACGGCATATGGAACATTTCGAAGCAAAATCATCAGTGAATGAAGCATTTCAGAGCATATCAAAAACAAATATCGTACAGAAGCTCAAACGTCGTCCTTGACGTTGCAATCATATCATTCTTATCCAGAGCATGAACAGAAACAACTCACCAAAACTCTGGATGTCATATCAAACATATAGAAGGTGTGGTGGGATCTCAGTCAGAATGTGATTCATCCATTTCTGAATGACCACCTGACAAAAGTCTCCCACGTCTGGGAGATCCCTCCACCCACGTCTAGGTGAAGTCAGAGGGGCCGGCAGAGCATCGCAGGCTCTAAGCACATACCCTTTACCATTTCTGGCAAAGGTCCAGAATATCCCACCGAGCGGGACCCCCAGAGCGGGTAATAAGCGCATCCCACAGAGTGGGACCCCACAGAGCGGGTATTAAGCGCATACCCTTTACCATTTCTGGCAAAGGTCCAGACAATCCCACACACCAGAGTACAAGAGGGCAGTTTTAACAAAAAGTAGCATATATCGGAAGCACATGCGGAATAACGAACGTGCATGTGCCTTTTCGAGACAATACGAAACAAAGAACAAATCTCTCACAAATGTATTCAGATTTGGAATGAAATAAAAACAAGAGTGTACATGAATTTCCAAGCAATCATATTTAGCTCAAATCCAATAAGAAGGTTAAACGAATTCAAATATCCAAAGGAACGGAGCAGAATATGCGAAATCGACCAAAGCTCGATTTCGGACAGAATTCCAGTGGCACATCAAACAAATACTTCAGAATATCAATTATGCTCCAATACCCATAAGAAAACTATGGTCGAACCATATATCAATTTATATTCTGATGGAACAAATTTCAAATGAAACAGGGTTCCCAAAGCGGAGTTACCTTTGATTTGGTAACACAAGGTCAAAAACACAATCACTGGTTTGCAGAATTTATAGGGTCGGATTCAACAGACTATAGGGTAGGCAATTGAAATCTAAGATTTTCAAACTATAAGTCAAAAGAAAGATTTTCAAGTCTAGTTTCAAATAAAATCAGTTTGGTACAATTCAGAATTTTCAACAGGGAGTTATAGGCATTTTAGTATCGACAGGTCAGAAATCTTGAACCCTGTTTTACAGCGTCTATAGGCTCAATTGAATCAGATGTTTGGGTAAGTATTCGGTGTCCAAAATCTACAAAATCAAAATCTACAAAATCAGTGTCAACAGGAAGATATAAGAGTCTAATTTTCAAACAAAATAGTTCCTGCCCGAATTCACATTTTGTACTAAAACTTATAGCTGAAACAGTGTATAGGGGTCAGTTTACCGAAAAAAAGACTTCAAAATCCATGGTTCTATGTCCAAAGAGAGACATATCAGTTTCTAAATAGAAATCCTTCTATTTATTTTGATTCAACATAAAAACAGAGACTAAAAAATTCTGTAGGATGGGATTAGAACACTTGCCTTTGAGAATTTTGACCCCCAATTGAGAAGATTGAGCAAGAAAACTTAAAGCCCCAATTTCTTCTTCCTCTTCTTCTTCTTCTTCTTCTTCTTCTTCTTCTTCTTCTTCTTTCTTTCTTTCTTTCCCAGATCATCCACGCAGCTGCCTTCTCTGCTTCCTTAAGAACGAAGGCAGTGAGGCTTAAGCGGTGGAGTTTGTATTTTTGTACATTTTACAGTTTAGTCCTTGGATTTATCATATTTACGATTAGGTCCTTAGGGTTTACATATAGGTCCTCAGATTTTTGTTTTAACAAATCCTCCAACTCTTATGAATAAGTTCTCAGATTCATACTTTGACTTTTTATCAAATTTAAAATAGATACATACATTACAACTAGAAACTTATACGAAAATTCAGAAATGAGGGATGTTACACTCTCCCCCCCTTAAAAGAAAAATTTAGTCCTCTAAATTTATCGTACCTCTATCGATGAAAAGACGGGGGTACACCTTTGTCATTTCCTCTTCTAACTCCCAAGTTGTTTCCTCTCCAGAATGATGTCTCCAAATTACTTGAACTAGTGAGATGACCCGATTCCTTAGGACTTTTTCTTTCTTATCAACGATCTGAATAGGCTCTTCCACATAAGATAAATCTTTATCAATCTCCACCAGCTCATACTTAATGATGTGAGAAGGGTCATATATATACTTCCTAATCATCGAGACATGAAATATATCATGGACATGACTCAATGCTGGTGGCAAGGCAATCCTGTAAGCGACAGAACCAACCCTCTCGAGAACCTCAAAAGGTCCAATAAATCTGGGGCTTAACTTTCCTTTCTTCCCAAACCTAATAATGCCTTTGGAAGGAGAGACTTTCAAGAATACAAAATCTCCGATTTCAAACTCAATATCTCGTCTTCTATTGTCGGCATAACTCTTTTGACGACTCTGAGCAGTTTTTAACCTTTCCCTTATAACATGAATTTTCTCGGAAGTTTCTTGTACCTTATCCGGTGCTAACAGCTTTCTATCACCAACTTCTTCCAACATATAGGTGTTATGCACTTTCGCCCATATAAAGCTTCATAAGGAGCCATCTGAATACTTGAATGATAACTATTATTATAAGTGAACTCAACAAGTGAAATATCCTTATCCCATTCACCTTTCCAATCCATAACATAGGCTCTAAGCAAATCCTCAAGTGTTTGAATTGTTCTTTCTAACTGACCATCAGTCTGAGGATGATATGCATTACTAAACTTAACTTTAGTGCCCATAGATTCCTGTAATCTTCTCCAGAATCTAGAGAGAAATCTGGAGTCTCTATCATAGATGATCTCCTTTGGAATACCATGAAGTCTTACTATTTCACTGACATATAAATCTGCAAGTCTATCAAGCGAATAAGTCATATTAATCGGTAGGAAATGTGCAGATTTTGTTAACCTATCAATGATAACCCAAATAGCATCATGCTTTTTAGAGGTTCTGGGTAGTCCTGAAACAAAATCCATAGTAATGTATTCCCATTTCCATTCAGGAATATCTAAAGGTTGTAACAACCCTCCAGGTCTTTGGTGTTCTACTTTGATTTGCTGACAAGTCAAACATTTTGAAACATACATTGTAATTTCCTTCTTCATGCCTTCCCACCAATAATGACTTTGAAGATCTCTATACATCTTAGAGCTCCCAGGATGTATGGTGTACTTTGAAGTACGACCTTCCTTTAGGATTTGATTCTTAATATCTGGTTCATTTGGTACACATACCCTCTCCCCAAATCTCAATAGGCCATCCTTTGAAACTTGAAATTGTGGCTTCAATTCGTTTTCTACTTCATTCCTCAAGTAGATTAAATGTGGATCTCGTAATTGTCCTTCCTTAATTTGTTGAATAAGATCGGATTGCACTTGAATGGAGGCCATCAATATCATCGAGTCTTGCTCTTTCCTCAAAGCTTTCAAATCAAAATTTTCTTCTAATAACTTCCATTGCTTCACAACCAGACTAGCCATAAAACTTGTAGATTTCCTACTAAGTGCATCAGCTACAACATTGGCTTTGCACGGGTGATAACGGATGGCACAATCATAATCCTTCAGAAGTTCTATCCATCTTCGCTGCCTCATGTTGAACTCTTTCTGAGTGAAAATGTATTTTAAACTCTTGTGATCAGTGAAGATTTCAAACTGTCGACCATACAAATAATGTCTCCAAATCTTTAGAGCGAAAATAATTGCTGCTAATTCCAAATCATGAGTTGGATAATTCAATTCATAACCTTTAAGTTGCCTAGAAGCATAAGCAATTACTCTCCCTTCCTGCATCAAAACACATCCTAGGCCTTTTCTTGAAGCATCAGTATAAACTACAAATCCCTCACTACCACTTGGAATAGTGAGAATAGGGGCACTAGTCAATCTTCTTTTTAACTCTTGAAAACTTTGCTCACAATCATCACCCCATACAAATTTTATATTCTTTTTAGTGAGGTTGGTGAGAGGTTGAGCGATTCGAGAAAATCCCTCAACAAATCTCCTGTAATAACCTGCCATGCCCAAAAAGCTTCGAACTTCTGTTACATTTGTTGGTACTTCCCATTCAACTACAGCTTCTATTTTCCTTGGATCAACAGATATACCCTTCCCTGAAATCACATGGCCTAAGAAAGCAACTTCATTCAACCAAAATTCACATTTGCTGAACTTCGCATACAACTTCTTTTCTCTTAGTATGGACAACACATCTCTCAAGTGTTCCTCATGCTCCTGATTACTCTTTGAATACACTAATATGTCATCAATAAATACAATTACACAGATATCCAAGAGCGGTTGAAATATCCTATTCATTAGTTCCATAAAAGCTGCAGGGGCATTTGTTTTTTTTGGTAAGTAAAAGTAAATTGATTATGTGTAATGTTTCTACAAATAGCTTTATCTATACAAGTCATAGACAAAGCCATGTAACTCATAGAGTGCGAATGCGATAGTTATGACTACACATGTTGTAGACTATAACTCCAAATTATAATCAAAATAGAAAATGTTTATCCAGATATATCAAAATTTGGCATCATTCCCAAGATCTTTAAATAGCAAAATTAAAATTGATAAAAATATATTTTTCTCTTTGGGTAAAGTGCTCCGTTTTGAGATCTTGCTCCATACAGGATCTTGAGTCTCTAATAATCTCTTTCAATAGCTGAGCATTGTTTGTGTGTTGACATTTAAAGATTCTGTTACATCTCTCCTTCCACATCCACCAAATAGCGCATCTGAAAGTAACCTTTGCCAGTTGTGTGAGAGGACCTTTTCTTGAGAAACATTGCATGAGTTCGCCTAGTTCTTGGTGCAAGTTTGGTTGCGGCAGTCTATAGAGTTCAAATCGCTGGAGAATCTCCTTCCATATCCATTTTGTATAATCACAAGCAAAATAAAGGTGGTCAGCAGGGGCATTTGTCAAACCGAAAGGCATCACCAAGAATTCATAATGACCATATCGAGTTCTGAAAGTTGTTTTTGAAATATCCTCCTCCTTGATCTTCAACTGATAGTAACCTGACCTCAGGTCAATCTTAGAGAATACTTGTGCACCTTGTAGTTGATCAAACAAATCATCAATTCTAGGTATGGGATACTTATTTTTGATGGTCACCTGATTCAACTGTCTATAATCAATACAAAGCCTCAATGTTCCATCCTTCTTCTTCACTAATAGTACCGGAGCACCCCATGGGGATACACTGGGTCGTATGAAACCCTTATCTAATAATTCTTGTATTTGCTTCTTTAATTCCTCTAGCTCGAGTGGTGCCATTCTGTAGTGAGGCTTAGATATTGGGGTTGTACTGGAGACCAGATCAATAGCAAATTCACCCTCTCTATCTAGAGGGAAACCAGGCAAGTCATCTGGGAATACATCAGGGAATTCTTTGACCACTACAATTTCATCTAGATGGGTTTCCTGATTTGAATGCTCCTTTACACACACCATATAACAAAAATAACCTTTCGGCATAAGACGATAAACTTGAAGTGCTGATATCAAGCAAGGAGGCAAATCATGCCTAATGCCCTCAAAGAAAAATATAGGCTGATCTGGTATGTAGAAAGTAATTATTTTTTTTGTAACAATCAATACTAGCGTGATGAGAAGATAACCAATCCATGCCAAGTATAATATTAAAGCCCTGGATCTCTAGGAGAATCAAATCAGCAAGGTGTTCGTGGTCTCCAATAGAGATCAAACAAGATGGGTAGACCAAGTTTGTTGCCAATGAATCTCCAACAGCAGTTGTTACATATAACATATAATCCAGGGGTTTAGGTAGAATATCCAAGTGACAAGCAAAGTATTGTGAAACAAACGATAAGTTGGAGCCGGGATCAAACAAAACTTTTGCATTTCTTTTATTTTTTTTGGTAAGTAAAAGTAAATTGATTATGTGTAAAGTTTCTACAAATAGCTTTATCTATACAAGTCATAGACAAAGCCATGTAACTCATAGAGTGCGAATGCGATAGTTATGACTACACATGTTGTAGACTATAACTCCTAATTATAATCAAAATAGAAAATGTTTATCCAGATATATCAAAATTTGGCATCATTCCCAAGATCTTTAGCTAATAGCAAAATTAAAATTGATAAAAAAATATATTTTCTCTTTGGGTAAAAGTGCTCCGTTTTGAGATCTTGCTCCATACAGGATCTTGAGTCTCTAATAATCTCTTTCAATAGCTGAGCATTGTTTGTGTGTTGACATTTAAAGATTCTGTTACATCTCTCCTTCCACATCCACCAAATAAGCTTATCCGAAAGTAACCTTTGCCGGTTGTGTGAGAGGACCTTTTCTTGAGAAACATTGCATGAGTTAGCCTAGTTCTTGGTGCAAGTTTGGTTACGGCAGTCTATTGAGTTCAAATCATTTGGAGAATCTCCTTCCATATCCATTTTGTATAATCACAAGCAAAATAAAGGTGGTCAATGATTTCTTCTTGTTGCATACAAAGGAGCATCGATTAACATGATAGATACCTCTTCTTTTCATATTGTCTATTGTAGGTAGTTTATTGAGAAGGGCCTGCCATGTACATAAGGAATGTCTTTGTGATCGGTCGATCCCATGTCCAACTACATGGGACCCACTTGTTATTTCTTTGCCTAATTTGATTCCATGCAGATGTGGCACTAAATTTGCCATTGTCATGAGGCCAAATAAGTTCATCGAAGAGTTGTTCGTGATTGGAATAGCTATAATAGTTGGCCAAAGTGATAACATTTGGGGAAATAGGATTAGGGAGACACCAAAACCGTTAGCAATGAACTCGAAACCTTCCAATCTTTGGGAGCCCCGAGATCTTTTTCAGATTCTGTCACCATATAATTGAAATATACTCTTCCCATTCACCCAAGGATCGTACCACATATTAGTACTAATTCGGAAGAGATTGCATAGGAAATGTGTTTGATTAGCCAATTCCTTGCCTTTAAAATTCCTTTCCAAGCTGCAGAGTGGTATGTTCTTGTTGAAATTTCCCAGATTGATTCTTTTGAAAGATACCTAGCAGAAGTGACCATAAGGAACATTTGTTTTGCAAAAAAAGATCCCACAATTGCTGCACCGGACATGCTTGATTCCAATCTCTAGTATTTCTCAAGTTTAGCCCCCCTTCATCTTTCGGGTTTACAAATGCTATCCCAATTTACCATATGCATTGCCTTATCATTTGTGCCATTCGGAAGAAGTTCATTAATAACCGTTCAATATCTTGGAGAAGTCCAAAGGTAGAAGAAATGCATTACACCAATATATAGAGTAGGAGTGCAATACCGAACGGATGAGTTCGAAGTCGTCTGCTTTTGATAGAAACCTATTTTTCCAAGAAGAAATTCTATTCTTTTTTTTTTTGCAAGATAGGTCGACAAAGTGGATTTTGTGAATGCCTGTGGATATGAGCGGGGAGACCCAAATAAAGGAACGGCAAGCTTCCCTCACTAACCCCAATGTTTGTGCAATAAAGACATTATCCTCAACGTAAGGGCTCATATATACTTTACTTTTCGCATGATTTAACCGAAGTCCAGAAACCATACCAAAGTCATTCATAATAGTAGCCGGGTTCTTTCTTGAAGTTGGTTCATTTTGGAGAAAGATAAGTAAGTCATCTGCAAATGTTATATGTGATATATGAACAGAACCAGCAATGGGTACCTTAATGCTGCCATTTAAGACTGCGTGTTCCAACATGACTAAGTCCTTCCATCATAATAGTAAAAGATATGGAGAGAGTGGATCACCTTGTGGGATGCCATTCGTGCTCCCAAAAAAAACCAATTGGTGAGCCATTAAAGAGTATCGAAAACTTTGGAGTTTCAGGGCAAGATTGAATCCAATTAACCCATTCTTTGTGGGAAGTTCATATCGAGGAGCATCTTATAGATAAACTTCCTATTAACTGAATCGAAGGCTTTCCGTAAATCAGCTTTAAAACATATTTTTGTCCCTCTTGCTTTTGAATGCAAATCTTTGACCAAGTCATTAGCAAAGCAAAATGTTATGATGTATACTTCTCCCTTTGATGAAAGCAGCTTGGTTTGGGCTAATGATCTTGTGTATTACCTTTTGCATTCTATTTGCCAATACTTTGGAGATGATCTTGTAAATAAAGTTGCATAATGATATGGGTCGATAGTTCTCTAGTGAATCAGCCCGATGCATTCTTGAATTAAGGAAATAAAAGTGCAATTCATCTCTCTAAGAATATGACTGAAGAGAAAAATGTTGGCAAGCCTTGATCACATCATTTCCAATAATAGACCAAGCAGTTTGGTAAAATTCAGCCGGAAATCCATCCGGACTGGGCTTTTGTGCTTTGGTGACTTAAAGACAACACATACAATTTCGTCATCGTAATTGGGGCATTGAGGATTGAAATAGCTTCAATCAAGTTTTCTAGTCGGCTCCACATGAATGTTATTAGGTTTCCCGGCTTGATTGAGTAAGGAATAAAAAAATTGCTCTGTGTGTGCTTTAACCTCATCCAACTTCTCAATAAGATTATCATCTTTGTCTCTGCATTTCTTGATACGGTTAATAGCCCTTCGAGTAGCAATTGAAGCATAGAAAAATTTTGTATTGGAATCCCCTAAGCGTAAGCCAATGTTGTCGAGACTTCTGCTTTGTAAAACTTTCCTCCCTGTTTTTAAGGCTTGCATGAAGTTATTTCGGCTACGCCTCTTTGTAGATAATATTTTCATCATTTGGTGAAGTTGCAGCTCATGTTGCAAAGACATTAGTTCCTTTCTGCAAAGTTGAACTCTGGTGTTAATATTGCCAAAGGTATTTGTATTCCACTCCTTTAGTCTTTGCTTTTGGGCTTTAGCTTTTGACATAAGATGTGGGGGGGGATCCATGCACATTAACATTCCAAGCAGATCGATAACATCAAGAAATTGAGGATGAGTACTCCACATGTTAAAGAATCTAAATGGTTTCTTGCCTCTTGGTGTCGCTTTTTTTCTGCGTGTATATACATTAAAGAATGGTGAGGAAAACAAAGGAGCACCATACTCAAGAAGTGAATCTGGGTAAACTGTTAACCATTCATGATTAATCAAACACCTATCAAGTCGAGCCATTATTTTTCTGTTAGCAGCACCTTGATTACTCCAGGAGAGCCAATTACCCACAGATTTCATATCAAACAATGCTGCAGTGTCAATGTAATCATTGAACTTTTGAAGCTGGCTTTCTGAAAGTTGTCTACCACCCTGTTTTTCATTTGTGTACCGAACAATATTAAAGTCTCCAAGAACAATCCAAGGTACATTGAGACAGCCATTTACAATATTAGTCAGGTCAGACCAAAGAGTATTTCTTTTAGAAACATGAAGAATACCTTCCACCACTGATTTAGAAGCTTTAGAATCTTGTTCAGTGATAGCGTACACTCTAGCATAGGTTGAGGGTCTAGGAGGCAGTGGCTCTTTTTTTTTCCTGTTCAATGGGCAATCTCTTACTTGATGATCTAACTTTCCATAAGCAAAATAGGCTCCAGTCACCCGAAAACACAAACATGTTTCATTACTTAACTTGCAATTCACATATGATTGAGCCTTTTGCGATGACTTTCCTTTTCAAATCCAAATGTCTTGACACTCTTGTTATTACTTTCTGATTCATTTCCAATCATATTTTTATTGGTAAACTTGTCCTTATCATTTGTAACACTGATCTCCAAAATTATTTTCTTTGTTGCCATTAATGATCAGCCTCTACTTCCAATATAAGGTGGCAAAATAATTCTTTCGATCATTAGAACAATTTTGTACATCAAATATCTTCTCTGTTTGCATCATCCGTTTTTCTACCACCAATGAAATTTGGTTCACCATGTTTTCATCGCGCTACTCTGATTTTGTATCCTCGATCAACCCTTTCATCCCCCTTAATTAATCAGAAACAAATGAAATAGGAGGACCATATGTCATCATCCTCCTAGATTCCTAAAATGCATCAAAGAAAATTTCCACCAATCATTATCACTGGACCTCAATATATTTTGCACGTCAACCTATCAAATATTTCAGTGATCCTCAAACAATGCTCTGATACCACCTCTGTCACGCCCCTCAAAGATATCGACAATATTTAAAATTTTCATCATAACTAACCCAGGATCCAAGCACACATTTGAGGTCACTAAGAAAACATTCAGATCAAAATTTCACCTCTATAGTCTACAAATTCATAACCCTGTGCAATTCATAAACATACCACACATCACTCGATAATTCATACAATCAGAACTCAACTCATCAAAATAATAACCACAATATAAATTCACAAATGGGGAAGTCTATGCAGTCACCAAACCAACGATTACCATAAGATCATATCATTACATGAATATAACTTAACATACCAAAATCCTATACATGAGGGATCCTTTATCTTACACAAAATCCACAGGTTTAGATTCATCGTCACATTTCATAAGATGCAGAGTATCTTATACAACAAATACACACATGCTAACAAAGATCTACCCAAAATCTTCTAAACTTTCCACCGCCTCAGCCCAATCTTAACATTTAAGCAAGCAATATGCTATCCTGAAAAATTTATCAACAAACGGGGTGAGCATAAAGAGCTCAGCAAGTGACTAACATATCCATATCAAATAGTACAACTTCCAAAGAGATACATTTCCAAAATACAAGGCAGAATATACGATTTCGTAGACATAATATCATTAAGAGCAGAAACACAATTGTCCTTTCAATCTTACATATTTGGTTCCTAACAGATTGGGGCATAGAGTAATTGGAGCATATCAGTAACAAAGGAAACATATCGGAGCTTATCAATGGCATATAAAATGTTCCGAAGCATATCAACGGCATATGGAACATTTGAAGCAAAATCATCGATTGAATGAAGCATTTCAGAGCATATCAAAACAAATATCGTACAGAAGCTCAAGCGTCGTCCTTGACGTTGCAATCATATCATTCTTATCGAGCATGAACAGAAACAACTCACCAAAACTCTGGATGTCATATCAAACATATAGAAGGTGTGGTGGGATCTCGGTCAGAATGTGATTCATCCATTTCTGAATGACCACGAAAAAAAGTCTCCCCGTCTGGGAGATCCCTCCACCACGTCTAGGTGAAGTCGGAGGGCATGGCTCTAAGCACATACCCTTTACCATTTCTGGAAAAGGCTAGAATATCCCACGGGCGGGACCCCCAGGCGGGTAATAAGCGCATCCCACAGGCGGGGACCCCGCAGGCGGGTAATAAGCGCATACCCTTTACCATTTCTGGCAAGGTCCAGACAATCCCACACACCAGAGTACAAGAGGGCAGTTTTAACAATAAGTAGCATATATCGGGCACACCGCGGAACAACGAGCGTGCATGTGCCTTTTTTTGAGACAATCTGAAACAAAGAACAAATCTCTCACAAATGTATTCAGATTTGGAATGAAATAAAAACAAGAGTGTACAGGAATTTCCAAGCAATCATATTTAGCTCAAATCCAATAAGAAGGTTAAACGAATTCAAATATCCAAAGGCGAGACAGAATATCTTGAAATCGACCAAAGCTCGATTTCGGACAGAATTCCAGTGGCACGTCAAACAAATACTTCAGAATATCAATTATGCTCCAATACCCATAAGAAAACTATGGTCGAACCATATATCAATTTATATTCTGATGGAACAAATTTCATATGAAACAGGGTTCCCAAAGCGGAGTTACCTTTGATTTGGTAACACAAGGTCAAAAACACAATCACTGGTTTGCAGAATTTATAGGGTCGGATTCAACAGACAATAGGGTAGGCAATTGAAATCAAAATTTTCAAACTATAAGTCAAAAGAAATATTTTCAAGTCTAGTTTCAAATAAAATCAGTTTGGTACAATTCAGAATTTTCAACAGGGAGTTATAGGCATTTTAGTATCGACAGGTCAGAAATCTTGAACCCTGTTTTACAGCGTCTATAGGCTCAATTGAATCAGATGTTTGGGTAAGTATTCGGTGTCCAAAATCTACAAAATCAGTGTCAACAGGAAGATATAAGAGTCTAATTTTCAAACAAAATAGTTCCTGCCCGAATTCACATTTTGTACTAAAACTTATAGCTGAAACAGTGTATAGGGGTCAGTTTACCGAAAAAAGACTTCAAAATCCATGGTTCTATGTCCAAAGAGAGACATATCAGTTTCTAAATAGAAATCCTTCAATTTATTTTGATTCAACATAAAAACAGAGACTAAAAAATTCTGTAGGATGGGATTAGAACACTTGCCTTTGAGAATTTTGACCCCCAATTGAGAAGATTGAGCAAGAAAACTTAAAGCCCCAATTTCTTCTTCCTCTTCTTCTTCTTCTTCTTCTTCTTCTTCTTCTTTCTTTCTTTCTTTCCCAGATCATCCACGCAGCTGCCTTCTCTGCTTCCTTAAGAACGAAGGCAGAGAGGCTTAAGCGGTGGAGTTTTTATTTTTGTACATTTTACAGTTTAGTCGTTGGATTTATCATATTTACGATTAGGTCCTTAGGGTTTACATATAGGTCCTCAGATTTTTGTTTTAACAAATCCTCCAACTCTTATGAATAAGTTCTCAGATTCATACTTTGACTTTTTATCAAATTTAAAATAGATACATACATTACAACTAGAAACTTATACGAAAATTCAGAAATGAGGGATGTTACATCCTAGGACTGGTTTGGTCGCCCAAGGGGCACAAAAGGAGTGCAACACGAGGACTTCCAAGGATGGGATCCGGTACTTTCGTTTTGGGTGATGGGATCGTCCTTCGTTTTTATGTGTTTCGTGTGTCGTCGTCCCGCCTTTGTGGGCGTCACGGACGGCGTGTCGACGACCAGGGACCCTCGCGCCCGAAACCCTCGAGCGATCTCGGAATCGCCATTCTCGGATCTCTCCGATGCCCACGAGGCCGACCGCGCACCGGACACACGACAAGCGTCTTGCGAAACCCTCTGAACTTTTCGATCGGACTTCGGAATCGCTATTGCGACCCCATTCGGAAAGCTCTCGAGCCCCACGAGATTGACTGCGTAGTGGTCGACAAATTTCGAGGCCCAAAACCATCGCCTCGGAGGTTGGCGGGAGAGGTTTTGGTCATTTCGGGGCACAAAAAGGAGTGCAACACGAGGACTTCCCAGGGGTCACCCATCCTAGTACTACTCTCGCCCAAAAGCATGCTTAACCCGGAGTTCTGATGGGATCGGTGCTTTAGTGCTGGTATGATCGCACTTTCGTTTTGTGTCGTTGTCCCTCCCTTTGTGCGTCGCGGACGGCGTATCGACAACCGGGGACCCTCGCTGGCGCCCGAAACCCTCGAGCGATCTCGGAATCGCCATTCTCGGATCTCTCCGATGCCCACGAGGCCGACCGCGCGCACGGACCACGACAAGCGTGCGCGAAACCCTCTGAACTTTCTCGATCGGACTCGGAATCGCTATTGCGACCCCATTAGGAAAGCTCTCGGACCCCCCCGAGACTGACTGCGTGGCGGTCGACAAAATTCGAGGCCCAAAACCATCGCCTCGGAGGTCGGCGGGAGAGGTTTTGGTAATTTCGGGGCACAAAAGGAGTGCAACACGAGGACTTCCCGGGGGTCACCCATCCTAGTACTACTCTCGCCCAAGCATGCGCTTAACCCGGAGTTCTGATGGGATCCGGTGCTTTAGTGCTGGTATGATCGCTTTTCGTTTTTTTGTGTCGTCGTCCCTCGCCTTTGTGCGTCCGCGGACGCGTATCGACGACCGGGGACCCCGCGCGCCCGAAACCCTCGAACGATCTCGGAATCGCCATTCTCGGATCTCTCCGATGCCCACGAGGCCGACCGCGCACCGGACACGACAAGCGTGCGCCGAAACCCTCTGAACTTTCTCGATCGGACTCGGAATCGCTATTGCGACCCCATTCCGGAAAGCTCTCTCGGAGCCCCACGAGATTGACTGCGTAGCGGTCACGACAAATTTCGAGGCCCAAAACCATCGCCTCGGAGGTCGACGGAGAGGTTTTGGTCGCTTTCGGGGCACAAAAGGAGTGCAACACGAGGACTTCCCAAGGGGTCACCCATCCTAGTACTACTCTCGCCCAAAGCATGCAACCGGAGTTCTGATGGGATCCGGTGCTTTAGTGCTGGTATGATCGCTTTTCGTTTTTTGTGTCGTCGTCCCTCGCCTTTTTGCGTCGTCGGACGGACGGCGTATCGACGACCGGGGGGACCTCGCGCGCCCGAAACCCTCGAGCGATCTCGGAATCGCCATTCTCGGATCTCTCCGATGCCCACGAGGCCGACCCGGCGCGCCGGACCACGACAAGCGTCGCGGCGAAACCCTCTGAACTTTCTCGATCGGACTCGGAATCGCTATTGCGACCCCATTCGGAAAAGCTCTCTCGACCCCACGAGGACTGACTGCGTGGCGGTCACGACAAATTCGAGGCCCAAAACCATCGCCGCCCGGGAGGTCGGCGGGAGAGGTTTTGGTATTTCGGGGCACAAAAGGAGTGCAAACGAGGACTTCCCAGGGGTCACCCATCCTAGTACTACTCTCGCCCAAACACGCTTAACCCGGAGTTCTGATGGGATCGGTGCTTTAGTGCTGGTATGATGCACTTTCGTTTTGTGTCGTCGTCCCTCGCCTTTGTGCGCGTCGCGGATGGCGTATCGGCGACCGGGGACCCTCGCGCGCCCGAAACCCTCGAGCGATCTCGGAATCGCCATTCTCGGATCTCTCCGATGCCCACGAGGCCGACCGGCGCGCCGGACCACGACAAGCGTCTTGGCGAAACCCTCTGAACTTTCTCGATCGGACTTCGGAATCGCTATTGCGACCCCATTCGGAAAGCTCTCTCGGAGCCCCACGAGACTGACTGCGTGGCGGTCACGACAAATTCGAGGCCCAAAACCATCATCGCCTCGGAGGTCGGACGGAGAGGTTTTGGTCATTTCGGGCACAAAAAAAGGAGTGCAACACGAGGGACTTCCGGGGGTCACCCATCCCTAGTACTACTCTCGCCCAAAGCAGGCTTAACCCGGAGTTCTGATGGGATCCGGTGCTTTAGTGCTGGTATGATCGCTTTTCGTTTTTTGTGTCGTCGTCCCTCGCCTTTGTGCGCGTCGCGGACGGCGTATCGGCGACCGGGGACCCTCGCGCGCCCGAAACCCTCGAGCGATCTCGGAATCGCCATTCTCGGATCTCTCCGATGCCCGCCCGAGGCCGACAGCGCACCGGACCGACAAGCGTCGCGCTGAAACCCTCTGAACTTTTCGATCGGACTCGGAATCGCTATTGCGACCCCATTCGGAAAGCTCTCTCGGAGCCCCCGAGACTGACTGCGTGGCGGTCACGACAAATTCGAGGCCCAAAACCATCGCCTCGGAGGTCGGCGGGAGAGGTTTTGGTCATTTCGGGGCACAAAAAAAAGAGTGCAACACGAGGACTTCCCGGGGTCACCCATCCTAGTACTACTCTCGCCCAAGCCGCGCTTAACCCGGAGTTCTGATGGGATCCGGTGCTTTAGTGCTGGTATGATCGCTTTTCGTTTTTGTCGTCGTCCCTCGCCTTTATTGTGCGTCCGCGGATGGCGTATATCGGCCGGGGACCCTCGCGCCCGAAACCCTCGAGCGATCTCGGAATCGCCATTCTCGGATCTCTCCGATGCCCACGAGGCCGACCGCGCACCGGACACGACAAGTCGTCGCGAAACCCTCTGAACTTTCTCGATCGGACTCGGAATCGCTATTGCGACCCCATTCGGAAAGCTCTCTCGAGCCCCACGAGACTGACTGCGTGGCGGTCACGACAAATTCGAGGCCCAAAACCATCGCCTCGGAGGTCGACGGGAGAGGTTTTTGGTCGCTTCGGGGCACAAAAGGAGTGCAACACGAGGACTTCCCGGGGTCACCATCCTAGTACTACTCTCGCCCAAAGCGCGCTTAACCCGGAGTTCTGATGGGATCCGGTGCTTTTAGTGCTGGTATGATCGCTTTTCGTTTTGTGTCGTCGTCCCTCGCCTTTTGTTGCGTCCACGGATGGCGTATCGACGACCGGGGACCCCGCGTGCCCGAAACCCTCGAGCGATCTCGGAATCGCCATTCTCGGATCTCTCCGATGCCCACGAGGCCGACCGGCGCGCGGACCACGACAAGCGTCTTGGCGAAACCCTCTGAACTTTCTCGATCGGACTCGGAATCGCTATTGCGACCCCATTCGGAAAGCTCTCTCGGAGCCCCACGAGACTGACTGCGTGGCGGTCACGACAAATTCGAGGCCCAAAACCATCGCCTCGGAGGTCGGCGGGGGAGGTTTTGGTCGCTTTCGGGGCACAAAAAGGAGTGCAACACGAGGACTTCCCAGGGTCACCCATCCTAGTACTACTCTCTCGCCCAAGCGCGCTTAACCCGGGAGTTCTGATGGGATCCGGTGCTTTTAGTGCTGGTATGATCACTTTTCGTTTTTGTGTGCGTCGTCCCTCGCCTTTATTGCGCGTCACGGACTGCGTATCGACGACCGGGGACCCTCGCGCGCCCGAAACCCTCGAGCGATCTCCGGAATCGCCATTCTCGGATCTCTCCGATGCCCACGAGGCCGACCGCGCGCACCGGACCGACAACAAGCGTCGCTGAAACCCTCTGAACTTTCTCGATCGGACTCGGAATCGCTATTGCGACCCCATTCGGAAAGCTCTCTCGAGCCCCACGAGGACTGACTGCGTGGCGGTCGACAAATTCGAGGCCCAAAACCATCGCCTCGGAGGTCGGCGGGGAGGTTTTGGTCATTTCGGGGCACAAAAGGAGTGCAACACGAGGACTTCCCGGGGTCACCCATCCTAGTACTACTCTCGCCCAAAGCGCTTAAACCGGAGTTCTGATGGGATCCGGTGCTTTAGTGCTGGTATGATCGCACTTTTCGTTTTGTGTGTCGTTGTCCTCGCCTTTATTTATTGCGTCACGGGACGGCGTATCGACGACCGGGGACCCTCGCGCGCCCGAAACCCTCGAGCGATCTCGGAATCGCCATTCTCGGATCTCTCCGTGCCCCACGAGGCCGACCGCGCACCGGACACGACAAAGCGTGCGCGCGAAACCCTCTGAACTTTCTCGATCGGACTCGGAATCGCTATTGCGACCCCATTCGGAAAGCTCTCTCGGAGCCCCACGAGACTGACTGCGTGGCGGTCACGACAAATTCGAGGCCCAAAACCATCGCCTCGGAGGTCGGCGGGAGAGGTTTTTGTTAATTTCGGGGCACAAAAGGAGTGCAACACGAGGACTTCCAAGGGGTCACCCATCCTAGTACTACTCTCGCCCAAAGCACGCTTAACCCGGAGTTCTGATGGGATCCGGTGCTTTAGTGCTGGTATGATCGCTTTTCGTTTTTTGTGTCGTCGTCCCTCGCCTTTATTGCCGCGTCACGGACGGCGTATCGGCGACCGGGGACCCTCGCGCCCCGAAACCCTCGAAGCGATCTCGGAATCGCCATTCTCGGATCTCTCCGATGCCCACGAGGCCGACCGCGCGCCGGACACGACAAGCGTCGTGCGCGAAACCCTCTGAACTTTTCGATCGGACTCGGAATCGCTATTGCGACCCCATTCGGAAAGCTCTCTCGGAGCCCCACGAGACTGACTGCGTGGCGGTCGACAAATTCGAGGCCCAAAACCATCGCCTCGGAGGTCGGCGGGGAGAGGTTTTGGTCGCTCGGGGCACAAAAAGGAGTGCAACACGAGGACTTCCCGGGGGGTCACCCATCCTAGTACTACTCTCGCCCAAATGCGCTTAACCCGGAGTTCTGATGGGATCGGTGCTTTAGTGCTGGTATGATCGCTTTTCGTTTTGTGTGCGTCGTCCCTCGCCTTTGTGCACGTCGCGGGATGGCGTATCGACGACCGGGGACCCTCGCCCCGAAACCCTCGAGCGATCTCGGAATCGCCATTCTCGGATCTCTCCGATGCCCACGAGGCCGACCGGCGCACCGGACCGACGACAAGCGTCGCTGAAACCCTCTGAACTTTCTCGATCGGACTCGGAATCGCTATTGCGACCCCATTCGGAAAGCTCTCTCTCGGAGCCCCCCACGAGACTGACTGCGTGGCGGTCGACAAATTTCGAGGCCCAAAACCATCGCCCTCGGGAGGTCGGCGGGAGAGGTTTTGGTAATTTCGGGGCACAAAAAGGAGTGCAACACGAGGACTTCCCAGGGGTCACCCATCCTAGTACTACTCTCGCCCAAGCGCGCTTAACCCGGAGTTCTGATGGGATCCGGTGCTTTAGTGCTGGTATGATGCGCTTTTCGTTTTTTGTGTGCGTCGTCCCTCGCCTTTATGCGCGTCGCGGATGGCGTATCGACGACCGGGGACCCTCGCGCGCCCGAAACCCTCGAGCGATCTCGGAATCGCCATTCTCGGATCTCTCCGATGCCCACGAGGCCGACCCGGCGCGCACGGACCGACAAGCGTCGCTGAAACCCTCAGAACTTTCTCGATCGGACTCGGAATCGCTATTGCGACCCCATTCGGGAAAGCTCTCTCGGAGCCCCACGAGACTGACTGCGTAGCGGTCGCGACAAATTTCGATGCCCAAAACCATCGCCTCGGAGGTCGGCGGGGAGAGGTTTTGGTATTTCGGGGCACAAAAGGAGTGCAACACGAGGACTTCCCAGGGGTCACCCATCCTAGTACTACTCTCGCCCAAAGCACGCTTAACCCGGAGTTCTGATGGGATCCGGTGCTTTAGTGCTGGTATGATCGCTTTTCGTTTTGTGTCGTCGTCCCTCGCCTTTATGCGTCGGACGGCGTATCGACGACCGGGGACCCCCTCGCCCCGAAACCCTCGAGCGATCTGGAATCGCCATTCTCGGATCTCTCCGATGCCCACGAGGCCGACCCGCGCACCCGGACCACGACAAGCGTCGCGAAACCCTCTGAACTTTTCGAGCGGACTCGGAATCGCTATTGCGACCCCCATTCGGAAAGCTCTCTCGGGCCCCCACGAGACTGACTGCGTGGCGGTCACGACAAATTCGAGGCCCAAAACCATCGCCTCGGAGGTCGGCGGGAGAGGTTTTGGTAAATTTCGGGGCACAAAAGGAGTGCAACACGAGGACTTCCCGGGGGTCACCCATCCTAGTACTACTCTGCGCCCAAGCACGCTTAACCCGGAGTTCTGATGGGATCCGGTGCTTTAGTGCTGGTATGATCGCTTTTCGTTTTGTGTGCGTCGTCCTCCCGCCTTTATTGCGCGTCGCGGATGGCGTATCGACGACCGGGGACCCTCGCGCGCCCGAAACCCTCGAGCGATCTCGGAATCGCCATTCTCGGATCTCTCCGATGCCCACGAGGCCGACCGCGCGCGCCGGACCGACAAGCGTGCGCGAAACCCTCTGAACTTTTCGATCGGACTCGGAATGGCTATTGCGACCCCATTCGGAAAGCTCTCTCGGAGCCCCCACGAGACTGACTGCGTGGCGGTCGACAAATTCGAGGCCCAAAACCATCGCCTCGGAGGTCGGCGGGAGAGGTTTTGGTCTTTCGGGGCACAAAAGGAGTGCAACACGAGGACTTCCCAGGGGTCACCCATCCTAGTACTACTCTCGCCCAAGCACGCTTAACCCGGAGTTCTGATGGGATCCGGTGCTTTAGTGCTGGTATGATCGCTTTTCGTTTTTGTGTCGTCGTCCCTCGCCTTTATTGCACGTCGGATGGCGTATCGACGACCGGGGACCCCATGGCGCCCGAAACCCTCGAGCGATCTCGGAATCGCCATTCTCGGATCTCTCCGATGCCCACGAGGCCGACCGCGCCGGACACGACAAGCGTCGCGGCGAAACCCTCTGAACTTTTTCGATCGGACTTCGGAATCGCTATTGCGACCCCATTTCGGAAAGCTCTCTCGGAGCCCCCACGAGACTGACTGACTGCGTAGCGGTCGACAAATTCGAGGCCCAAAACCATCGCCTCGGAGGTCGGCGGGAGAGGTTTTGGTATTTCGGGGCACAAAAGAGTGCAAACGAGGACTTCCCGGGGTCACCCATCCTAGTACTACTCTCGCCCAAAAGCGCTTAACCCGGAGTTCTGATGGGATCCGGTGCTTTAGTGCTGGTATGATCGCTTTTCGTTTTTGTGTCGTCATCCCTCGCCTTTGTGCACGTCGCGGACGGCGTATCGACGACCGGGGACCCTCGCGCGCCCGAAACCCTCGAGCGATCTCGGAATCGCCATTCTCGGATCTCTCCGATGCCCACGAGGCCGACGGCGCACCGCGGACACGACAAGCGTCTTTGAAACCCTCTGAACTTTCTCGATCGGACTCGGAATCGCTATTGCGACCCCATTCGGAAAGCTCTCTCGGGCCCACGAGGACTGACTGTGTGGTCACGACAAATTTCGAGGCCCAAAACCATCGCCTCGGGAGGTCGGCGGGAGAGGTTTTGGTATTTCGGGGCACAAAAAGGAGTGCAACACGAGGACTTCCCAGGGGTCACCCATCCTAGTACTACTCTCGCCCAAAGCAGCTTAACCCGGAGTTCTGATGGGATCCGGTGCTTTAGTGCTGGTATGATCGCTTTTCGTTTTGTGTCGTCATCCCTCGCCTTTTTTACGCGTCGCGGACGGCGTATCGACGACCGGGGACCCTCCTCGGCGCCCGAAACCCTCGAGCGATCTCGGAATCGCCATTCTCGGATCTCTCCGATGCCCACGAGGCCGACCGCACGGACCGACCGACAAGCGTCGCTGAAACCCTCTGAACTTTCTCGATCGGACTTCGGAATCGCTATTGCGACCCCATTCGGAAAGCTCTCTCGGAGCCCCACGAGACTGACTGCGTAGCGGTCGACAAATTCGAGGCCCAAAACCATCGCCTCGGAGGTCGGCGGGGAGAGGTTTTGGTATTTCGGGGCACAAAAGAGTGCAACACGAGGACTTCAGGGGGGTCACCCATCCTAGTACTACTCTCGCCCAAACACGCTTAACCCGGGTTCTGATGGGATCCGGTGCTTTAGTGCTGGTATGATCGCGCTTTTCGTTTTGTGTCGTCGTCCCTCGCCTTTTTGTGCGTCGCGGACGGCGTATCGACGACCGGGGACCCTGTGGCGCCCCGAAACCCTCGAAGCGATCTCGGAATCGCCATTCTCGGATCTCTCCGATGCCCACGAGGCCGACCGCGCGCCGGACCCGACAAGCGTCGCGAAACCCTCTGACTTTTTCGATCGGACTCGGAATCGCTATTGCGACCCCATTCGGAAAAGCTCTCTCGGAGCCCCCCACGAGACTGACTGCGTGGCGGTCACGACAAATTCGAGGCCCAAAACCATCGCCTCGGAGGTCGGCGGGGAGAGGTTTTGGTTATTTCGGGGCACAAAAAGGAGTGCAACACGAGGACTTCCCAGGGGTCACCCATCCCTAGTACTACTCTCGCCCAAAACGCTTAACCCGGAGTTCTGATGGGATCGGTGCTTTAGTGCTGGTATGATCGCTTTTCGTTTTGTGTCGTCGTCCCTCGCCTTTTGTGCGCGTCACGGACGGCGTATCGACGACCGGGGACCCTCGCGCCCGAAACCCTCGAGCGATCTCGGAATCGCCATTCTCGGATCTCGATGATGCCCGAGGCCGACCGGCGCACCGGACCGACGACAAGCGTGCGCGAAACCCTCTGAACTTTCTCGATCGGACTCGGAATCGCTATTGCGACCCCATTCGGAAAGCTCTCTGGAGCCCCACGAGGACTGACTGCGTGGCGGTCGACAAATTCGAGGCCCAAAACCATCGCCTCGGAGGTCGGCGGGGGAGAGGTTTTGGTGGCTTCGGGGCACAAAAAGGAGTGCAACACGAGGACTTCGGGGGGTCACCCATCCTAGTACTACTACTCGCCCAAACGCGCTTAACCCGGAGTTCTGATGGGATCCGGTGCTTTAGTGCTGGTATGATCGCTTTTCGTTTTGTGTCGTCGTCCCTCGCCTTTATTGCGCGTCGCGGACGGCGTATCGACGACCGGGGACCCTCGCGCCCGAAACCCTCGAGCGATCTCGGAATCGCCATTCTCGGATCTCTCCGATGCCCACGAGGCCGACCAGCGCGCACACCCGGACCCGACAAAGTGTCGCGAAACCCTCGAGAACTTTCTCGATCGGACTCGGAATGGCTATTGCGACCCCATTCGGAAAAGCTCTCGGAGCCCCACGAGACTGACTGCGTGGCGGTCGACAAATTCGAGGCCCAAAACCATCGCCTCGGAGGTCGGCGGGAGAGGTTTTTGGTGCTCGGGGCACAAAAAGGAGTGCAACGAGGACTTCCCGGGGGGTCACCCATCCTAGTACTACTCTCGCCCAAGCACGCTTAACCCGGTTTGATGGGATCGGTGCTTTAGTGCTGGTATGATCGCACTTTTCGTTTTGTGTCGTTGTCCCCGCCCTTATTGCACGTCACGGATGGCGTATCGACGACCGGGGACCCCCTGCGCCCCGAAACCCTCGAGCGATCTCGGAATCGCCATTCTCGGATCTCTCCGATGCCCACGAGGCCGACGACCGCGCACGGGACCGACAAGCGTGCGTTTGAAACCCTCTGAACTTTCTCGATCGGACTCGGAATCGCTATTGCGACCCCATTCGGAAAGCTCTCGGAGCCCCACGAGACTGACTGCGTGGCGGTCACGACAAATTCGAGGCCCAAAACCATCGCCTCGGAGGTCGGCGGGAGAGGTTTTGGTCGCTTCGGGGCACAAAAAGGAGTGCAACACGAGGACTTCCCGGGGTCACCCATCCTAGTACTACTCTCGCCCAAAAGCGCTTAACCCGGAGTTCTGATGGGATCCGGTGCTTTAGTGCTGGTATGATCGCTTTTCGTTTTTGTGCGTCGTCCCTCCCTCGCCTTTATTGCCGCGTCGCGGATGGCGTATCGGCGACCGGGGACCCTGGCGCCGAAACCCTCGAGCGATCTCGGAATCGCCATTCTCGGATCTCTCCGATGCCCACGAGGCCGACCGCGCGCGGGACCACGACAAGCGTCGCGCGAAACCCTCTGAACTTTCTCGATCGGACTCGGAATCGCTATTGCGACCCCATTCGGGAAAGCTCTCTCGGAGCCCCACGAGGACTGACTGCGTGGCGGTCGACAAAATTCGAGGCCCAAAACCATCGCCTCGGAGGTCGCGGGGAGAGGTTTTGGTCTTTCGGGGCACAAAAAGGAGTGCAAACGAGGACTTCCCAGGGGTCACCCATCCTAGTACTACTCTCGCCCAAAGCGCTTAACCCGGAGTTCTGATGGGATCGGTGCTTTAGTGCTGGTATGATCGCTTTTCGTTTTGTGTCGTCGTCCCTCGCCTTTTGTGCGTCCGGACGGCGTATCGACGACCGGGGACCCCGCGCCCGAAACCCTCGAGCGATCTCGGAATCGCCATTCTCGGATCTCTCCGATGCCCACGAGGCCGACCCGCGCGCACGGACCACGACAAGCGTCGCGAAACCCTCTGAACTTTCTCGATCGGACTCGGAATCGCTATTGCGACCCCATTCGGAAAGCTCTCGGAGCCCCACAGAGACTGACTGCGTGGCGGTCACGACAAATTCGAGGCCCAAAACCATCGCCTCGGAGGTCGGCGGGAGAGGTTTTGGTGGCTTCGGGGCACACAAAAGGAGTGCAACACGAGGACTTCCCGGGGTCACCCATCCTAGTACTACTCTCGCCCAAAACGCTTAACCCGGAGTTCTGATGGGATCCGGTGCTTTAGTGCTGGTATGATCGCTTTTCGTTTTGTGTATGCGTCGTCCCTCGCCTTTTTTGCGTCGCGGACGGCGTATCGACGACCGGGGACCCTCGCGCCCCGAAACCCTCGAACGATCTCGGAATCGCCATTCTCGGATCTCTCCGATGCCCACGAGGCCGACCGCGCACCGGACACGACAAGCGTGCGCGAAACCCTCAGAACTTTCTCGATCGGACTCGGAATCGCTATTGCGACCCCATTTCGGAAAGCTCTCTCGGGCCCCACGAGACTGACTGCGTAGCGGTCACGACAAATTTCGAGGCCCAAAAACCATCGCCTCGGAGGTCGGCGGGAGAGGTTTTGGTTTTCGGGGCACAAAAGGAGTGCAACACGAGGACTTCCCGGGGTCACCCATCCTAGTACTACTCTCGCCCAAAGCACGCTTAACCCGGAGTTCTGATGGGATCCGGTGCTTTAGTGCTGGTATGATGCTTTTCGTTTTGTGTCGTCGTCCCTCCACCGCCTTTGTGCGTCCGGACGGTGTATCGGCGATGACGGGGGACCCTCGCGCCCGAAACCCTCGAGCGATCTCGGAATCGCCATTCTCGGATCTCTCCGATGCCCACGAGGCCGACCGCATACCGGACCACGACAAGCGTCTTGAAACCCTCTGAACTTTCTCGATCGGACTCGGAATCGCTATTGCGACCCCATTCGGAAAGCTCTCTCGGAGCCCCATTACGAGGACTGACTGCGTGGCGGTCACGACAAATTCGAGGCCCAAAACCATCGCCTCGGAGGTCGGCGGGAGAGGTTTTGGTGCTTTCGGGGCACAAAAGGAGTGCAACACGAGGACTTCCAGGGGTCACCCATCCTAGTACTACTCTCGCCCAAACGCGCTTAACCCGGAGTTCTGATGGGATCCGGTGCTTTAGTGCTGGTATGATCGCACTTTTCGTTTTTGTGTGCGTCGTCCCTCGCCTTTGTGCGCGTCACGGACGGCGTATCGGCGACCAGGGGACCCTGGCGCGCCCGAAACCCTCGAGCGATCTCGGAATCGCCATTCTCGGATCTCTCCGATGCCCACGAGGCCGACCGGCGCGCCGGACCACGACAAGCGTGCGCGAAACCCTCAGAACTTTTCGATCGGTTCGGAATCGCTATTGCGACCCCATTCGGAAAGCTCTCCGGAGCCCCCACGAGACTGGACTGCGTAGCGGTCGACAAATTCGAGGCCCAAAACCATCGCCTCGGAGGTCGGCGGGAGAGGTTTTGGTCATTTCGGGGCACAAAAGGAGTGCAACACGAGGACTTCCCAGGGGTCACCCATCCTAGTACTACTCTCGCCCAAACGCGCTTAACCCGGAGTTCTGATGGGATCGGTGCTTTAGTGCTGGTATGATCGCGCTTTTCGTTTTTTTGTCGTCGTCCCTCGCGCCTTTTTGTGCGTCGCGGGCGGCGTATCGACGACCGGGGACCCCGCGCGCCCGAAACCCTCGAGCGATCTCGGAATCGCCATTCTCGGATCTCTCCGATGCCCACGAGGCCGACCGCGCCGGACCACGACAAGCGTCGCGAAACCCTCTGAACTTTCTCGATCGGACTCGGAATCGCTATTGCGACCCCATTCGAAAGCTCTCTCGGGAGCCCACGAGACTGACTGCGTGGCGGTCGACAAATTCGAGGCCCAAAACCATCGCCTCGGAGGTCGGCGGGAGAGGTTTTTTGGTATTTCGGGGCACAAAAAGGAGTGCAAACGAGGACTTCCCAAGGGGTCACCCATCCTAGTACTACTCTCGCCCAAAGCACGCTTAACCCGGAGTTCTGATGGGATCGGTGCTTTAGTGCTGGTATGATCGCTTTTCGTTTTGTGTGCGTCGTCCCTCGCCTTTGTGCGTCGCGGGGCGTATCGGCGACCGGGGACCCTCGGCGCCCCGAAACCCTCGAGCGATCTCGGAATCGCCATTCTCGGATCTCTCCGATGCCCACGAGGCCGACCGCGCGCGGACGGACGACAAGCGTCGCGAAACCCTCTGAACTTTCTCGATCGGACTCGGAATCGCTATTGCGACCCCATTCGGAAAAGCTCTCTCTCGGAGCCCCCACGAGACTGACTGCGTGGCGGTCGACAAATTTCGAGGCCCAAAACCATCGCCTCGGAGGTCGGCCGGAGAGGTTTTGGTCGCTCGGGGCACAAAAGGAGTGTGCAACACGAGGACTTCCCAGGGGTCACCCATCCTAGTACTACTCTCCCAAAAGCCGCGCTTAACCCGGAGTTCTGATGGGATCCGGTGCTTTAGTGCTGGTATGATCGCTTTTCGTTTTGTGTCGTCGTCCCTCGCCTTTATGCATGCGTCGCGGACGGCGTATCGGACGACCGGGGACCCTCGCGCCCGAAACCCTCGAGCGATCTCGGAATCGCCATTCTCGGATCTCTCCGATGCCCACGAGGCCGACCCCGCGCGCGGACCCGACAAGCGTGCGCGAAACCCTCTGAACTTTCTCGATCGGACTCGGAATCGCTATTGCGACCCCATTCGGGAAAGCTCTCTCGGAGCCCCCGAGGACTGACTGCGTGGCGGTCGACAAATTCGAGGCCCAAAACCATCGCCTCGGAGGTCGGCGGGAGAGGTTTTGGTCGCTCGGGGCACAAAAGGAGTGCAACACGAGGACTTCCCGGGGTCACCCATCCTAGTACTACTCTCGCCCAAGCGCGCTTAACCCGGAGTTCTGATGGGATCCGGTGCTTTTAGTGCTGGTATATGATCGCTTTTCGTTTTTGTGTCGTCGTCCCTCGCCTTTATTGCGCGTCGCGGCGGCGTATCGACGACCGGGGACCCTCGGCGCGCCCGAAACCCTCGAGCGATCTCGGAATCGCCATTCTCGGATCTCTCCGATGCCCCGAGGCCGACCCGCGCCCGGACCACGACAAGCGTCGCGAAACCCTCAGAACTTTCTCGATCGGACTCGGAATCGCTATTGCGACCCCATTCGGAAAGCTCTCGAGGCCCCCCGAGACTGACTGCGTGGCGGTCGACAAAATTCGAGGCCCAAAACCATCGCCTCGGAGGTCGGCGGGAGAGGTTTTGGTATTTTCGGGGCACAAAAGGAGTGCAACACGAGGACTTCCCAGGGGGGTCACCCATCCTAGTACTACTCTCGCCCAAGCGCGCTTAACGGAGTTCTGATGGGATCCGGTGCTTTAGTGCTGGTATGATCGCTTTTCGTTTTGTGTCGTCGTCCCTCGCCTTTATTGCGTCGTCGCGGACGGCGTATCGACGACCGGGGACCCTCGCGCCCCGAAACCCTCGAGCGATCTCGGAATCGCCATTCTCGGATCTCTCCGATGCCCACGAGGCCGACCGCGCACGGACCACGACAAGCGTCGCGAAACCCTCTGAACTTTCTCGATCGGACTCGGAATCGCTATTGCGACCCCATTCGGGAAAGCTCTCTGGAGCCCCACGAGACTGACTGCGTGGCGGTCACGACAAATTCGAGGCCCAAAACCATCGCCTCGGAGGTCGGCGGGAGAGGTTTTGGTATTTCGGGGCACAAAAGGAGTGCAACACGAGGACTCCCGGGGGTCACCCATCCTAGTACTACTCTCGCCCAAAGCACGCTTAACCCGGAGTTCTGATGGGATCCGGTGCTTTTAGTGCTGGTATGATCGCACTTTCGTTTTTGTGCGTCGTCCCTCGCCTTTATTACGCGTCGCGGACGGCGTATCGACGACCAGGGGACCCTCGCGCGCCCGAAACCCTCGAGCGCGATCTCGGAATCGCCATTCTCGGATCTCTCCGATGCCCACGAGGCCGACCGCGCACCCGGACCGACAAGCGTCGCTGAAACCCTCTGAACTTTTCGATCGGACTCGGAATCGCTATTGCGACCCCATTCGGAAAGCTCTCTCGGAGCCCCACGAGACTGACTGCGTGGCGGTCGACAAATTCGAGGCCCAAAAAAACCATCGCCTCGGAGGTCGGCGGGAGAGGGTTTTGGTTTTTCGGGGCACAAAAAGGAGTGCAACACGAGGACTTCCGGGGTCACCCATCCTAGTACTACTCTCGCCCCAAACGCGCTTAACCCGGAGTTCTGATGGGATCCGGTGCTTTAGTGCTGGTATGATCGCTTTCGTTTTTTGTGTGCGTCGTCCCCCTCGCCTTTGTGCGCGTCGCGGGATGGCGTATCGACGACCGGGGACCCTCGCGCGCCCGAAACCCTCGAGCGATCTCGGAATCGCCATTCTCGGATCTCTCCGATGCCCGAGGCCGACCGCGCGCACGGACCACGACAAGCGTGCGCTGAAACCCTCTGAACTTTTCGATCGGACTCGGAATCGCTATTGCGACCCCATTCGGAAAGCTCTCTCGGAGCCCCACGAGGACTGACTGCGTGGCGGTCACGACAAATTCGAGGCCCAAAACCATCGCCTCGGAGGTCGGCGGGAGAGGTTTTGGTATTTCGGGGCACAAAAAGGAGTGCAACACGAGGACTTCCCAGGGGTCACCCATCCTAGTACTACTCTCGCCCAAACGCGGCTTAACCCGGAGTTCTGATGGGATCGGTGCTTTAGTGCTGGTATGATCGCTTTTCGTTTTTTGTGTCGTCGTCCCTCGCCTTTATTGCGCGTCACGGACGGCGTATCGGCGACCGGGGACCCTCTGGCGCCCGAAACCCTCGAGCGATCTCGGAATCGCCATTCTCGGATCTCTCCGATGCCCACGAGGCCGACCCGCGCACCGGACACGACAAGCGTGCGCGCGAAACCCTCTGAACTTTCTCGATCGGACTCGGAATCGCTATTGCGACCCCATTCGGAAAAGCTCTCGGGCCCCCACGAGACTGACTGCGTGGCGGTCACGACAAATTCGAGGCCCAAAACCATCGCCTCGGAGGTCGGCGGGAGAGGTTTTGGTCATTTCGGGGCACAAAAAGGAGTGCAAACGAGGACTTCCCAGGGGTCACCCATCCTAGTACTACTCTCGCCCAAGCACGCTTAACCCGGAGTTCTGATGGGATCCGGTGCTTTAGTGCTGGTATGATCGCTTTTCGTTTTGTGTCGTCGTCCCTCCCTCGCTTTTGTGCGCGTCGACGGATGGCGTATCGACGACCGGGGACCCTCGCGCGCCCGAAACCCTCGAGCGATCTCGGAATCGCCATTCTCGGATCTCTCCGATGCCCACGAGGCCGACCGCGCGCCGGACACGACAAGCGTCGCGAAACCCTCTGAACTTTCTCGATCGGACTCGGAATCGCTATTGCGACCCCATTCGGGAAAGCTCTCGGAGCCCCCGAGGACTGACTGCGTGGCGGTCACGACAAATTCGAGGCCCAAAACCATCGCCTCGGAGGTCGGCGGGAGAGGTTTTGGTCGCTCGGGGCACAAAAGGAGTGCAACACGAGGACTTCCCGGGGGTCACCCATCCTAGTACTACTCTCGCCCAAGCACGCTTAACCCGGAGTTCTGATGGGATCGGTGCTTTAGTGCTGGTATGATGCTTTTCGTTTTTGTGTCGTCGTCCCTCGCCTTTATTGTGCGTCGTCGGACCGGCGTATCGGCGACCGGGGACCCTCGCGCGCCCGAAACCCTCGAGCGATCTCGGAATCGCCATTCTCGGATCTCTCCGATGCCCACGAGGCCGACCCGCGCACCGGACCGACAAGCGTGCGTGAAACCCTCTGAACTTTCTCGATCGGACTCGGAATCGCTATTGCGACCCCATTCGGGAAAGCTCTCTCGGAGCCCCACGAGACTGACTGACTTGCGTGGCGGTCGACAAATTCGAGGCCCAAAACCATCGCCTCGGAGGTCGGCGGGAGAGGTTTTGGTCGCTCGGGGCACAAAAGGAGTGCAACGAGGACTTCCAGGGGGTCACCCATCCTAGTACTACTCTCGCCCAAAGCGCTTAACCCGGAGTTCTGATGGGATCCGGTGCTTTAGTGCTGGTATGATCGCACTTTCGTTTTTGTGTCGTCGTCCCTCGCCCTTTGTGCGTCCGCGGGGGCGGCGTGTCGACGACCGGGGACCCTCGCGGCGCCCGAAACCCTCGAGCGATCTCGGAATCGCCATTCTCGGATCTCTCCGATGCCCACGAGGCCGACCCGCGCGCCGGACCGACAAGCGTGCGCGAAACCCTCTGAACTTTTCGATCGGACTCGGAATCGCTATTGCGACCCCATTCGGAAAGCTCTCCGGACCCCCGCGAGACTGACTGCGTGGCGGGTCGACAAATTCGAGGCCCAAAACCATCGCCTCGGAGGTCGGCGGGAGAGGTTTTGGTAATTTCGGGGCACAAAAGGAGTGCAAACGAGGACTTCCCGGGGTCACCCATCCTAGTACTACTCTCGCCCAAGCGCTTAACCCGGAGTTCTGATGGGATCCGGTGCTTTAGTGCTGGTATGATCGCTTTTCGTTTTTGTGTCGTTGTCCCTCGCCTTTTGTGCGCGTCCGGGGGCGTATCGACGACCAGGGGACCCTCGCGCGCCCGAAACCCTCGAGCGATCTCGGAATCGCCATTCTCGGATCTCTCCGATGCCCACGAGGCCGACCGCGCACCGGACCCGACAAGCGTCGCGAAACCCTCTGAACTTTCTCGATCCGGACTCGGAATCGCTATTGCGACCCCATTCGGGAAAGCTCTCCGGAGCCCACGAGACTGACTGCGTGGCGGTCGACAAATTCGAGGCCCAAAACCATCGCCTCGGAGGTCGGCGGGAGAGGTTTTGGTCGCTCGGGGCACAAAAGGAGTGCAACACGAGGACTTCCCAGGGGTCACCCATCCTAGTACTACTCTCGCCCAAACGCGCTTAACCCGGAGTTCTGATGGGATCGGTGCTTTAGTGCTGGTATGATCGCTTTTCGTTTTTGTGTCGTCGTCGTCCCTCGCCTTTTATTGCGCGTCCGGACGGCGTATCGACGACCGGGGACCCCTCGCGCCCCGAAACCCTCGAGCGATCGGAATCGCCATTCTCGGATCTCTCCGATGCCCACGAGGCCGACCGCGCGCGGACCACGACAAGCGTCGTGCTGAAACCCTCTGAACTTTCTCGATCGGACTCGGAATCGCTATTGCGACCCCATTCGGAAAGCTCTCGGGCCCCACGAGACTGACTGCGTGGCGGTCACGACAAATTCGAGGCCCAAAACCATCGCCTCGGAGGTCGGACGGGAGAGGTTTTGGTCGCTCGGGGGCACAAAAGGGTGTGCAACACGAGGACTTCCCGGGGGTCACCCATCCTAGTACTACTCTCGCCCAAAGCACGCTTAACCGGAGTTCTGATGGGATCCGGTGCTTTAGTGCTGGTATGATCGCTTTTCGTTTTTGTGTGCGTCGTCCCTCGCCTTTGTGCGCGTCGCGGATGGCGTATCGCGACCGGGGACCCTCCCGCGCCCGAAACCCTCGAGCGATCTCGGAATCGCCATTCTCGGATCTCTCCGATGCCCACGAGGCCGACCCGCGCACCGGACACGACAAAAGCGTCGCCGAAACCCTCTGAACTTTCTCGATCGGACTCGGAATGGCTATTGCGACCCCATTCGGAAAAGCTCTCTGGAGCCCCGCGAGAGACTGACTGCGTGGCGGTCGCGAAATTTCGAGGCCCAAAACCATCGCCTCGGAGGTCGGCGGGAGAGGTTTTGGTCGCTCGGGGCACAAAAGGAGTGCAACACGAGGACTCCCGGGGGGTCACCCATCCTAGTACTACTCTCGCCAAGCTGCGCTTAACCCGGAGTTCTGATGGGATCCGGTGCTTTAGTGCTGGTATGATCGCACTTTCGTTTTTTGTGTCGTCGTCCCTCGCCTTTGTGCCGCGTCACGGATGGCGTATCGACGACCGGGGACCCTCGCGCCCCGAAACCCTCGAGCGATCTCGGAATCGCCATTCTCGGATCTCTCCGATGCCCACGAGGCCGACCGCGCGCCGGACACGACAAGCGTCGCGAAACCCTCGAACTTTTCGATCGACTTCGGAATCGCTATTGCGACCCCATTCGGAAAGCTCTCGGAGCCCCACGAGGACTGACTGCGTGGCGGTCACGACAAATTCGAGGCCCAAAACCATCGCCTCGGAGGTCGGCGGGAGAGGTTTTTGGTAAATTTCGGGGCACAAAAGGAGTGCAACACGAGGACTTCCCAGGGGTCACCCATCCTAGTACTACTCTCGCCCAAACGCGCTTAACCGGAGTTCTGATGGGATCCGGTGCTTTAGTGCTGGTATGATCGCACTTTCGTTTTGTGTGTCGTCGTCCCTCGCCTTTATTGCGCGTCGGACGGCGTATCGACGACCGGGGACCCTCGCGGCGCCCGAAACCCTCGAGCGATCTCGGAATCGCCATTCTCGGATCTCTCCGATGCCCCACGAGGCCGACCGCGCACCGCCGGACCACGACAAGCGTCGCTGAAACCCTCTGAACTTTCTCGATCGGACTCGGAATCGCTATTGCGACCCCATTCGGAAAGCTCTCTCGGAGCCCCACGAGACTGACTGCGTGGCGGTCGACAAATTCGAGGCCCAAAACCATCGCCTCGGAGGTCGGCGGGAGAGGTTTTGGGTGCTCGGGGCACAAAAGGAGTGCAACACGAGGACTTCCAGGGGTCACCCATCCTAGTACTACTCTCGCCCAAACACGCTTAAACCGGAGTTCTGATGGGATCGGTGCTTTAGTGCTGGTATGATCGCACTTCGTTTTTTTGTGTCGTCGTCCCTCGCCTTTATTTGTGCGTCCGCGGACGGCGTATCGACGACAAAGGGGACCCTCGGCGCCCGAAACCCTCGAGCGATCTCGGAATCGCCATTCTCGGATCTCTCCGATGCCCACGAGGCCGACCGCGCGCGGACCACGACAAGCGTCGCGAAACCCTCTGAACTTTCTCGATCGGACTCGGAATCGCTATTGCGACCCCATTTCGGAAAAGCTCTCGGAGCCCCACAGAGACTGACTGCGTGGCGGTCACGACAAATTCGAGGCCCAAAACCATCGCCTCGGAGGTCGGCGGGAGAGGTTTTGGTGCTTTCGGGGCACAAAAAGGAGTGCAACACGAGGACTTCCCAGGGTCACCCATCCTAGTAGTACTACTCTCGCCCAAACGCGCTTAACCCGGAGTTCTGATGGGATCCGGTGCTTTAGTGCTGGTATGATCTTTTCTTTCGTTTTTGTGTCGTCGTCCCCCCCGCCTTATTGCGCGTCGGGCCGGTATATCGACGACCGGGGACCCTCGGCGCGCCCGAAACCCTCGAGCGATCTCGGAATCGCCATTCTCGGATCTCTCCGATGCCCACGAGGCCGACCGCGCGGACGGACCGACAAGCGTGCGCGAAACCCTCTGAACTTTCTCGATCGGACTCGGAATGCGCTATTGCGACCCCATTCGGAAAAGCTCTCTCGAGCCCCACGAGGACTGACTGCGTGGCGGTCGACAAATTCGAGGCCCAAAACCATCGCCTCGGAGGGTCGGCGGGGAAGGTTTTGGTGCTCGGGGCACAAAAAAGGAGTGCAACACGAGGACTTCCAAGGGGGTCACCCATCCTAGTACTACTCTCGCCCAAACGCGCTTAACCCGGAGTTCTGATGGGATCCGGTGCTTTAGTGCTGGTATGATCGCACTTTCGTTTTGTGTGCGTCGTCCGTCCCTCGCCTTTGTGCCGTCGCGGATGGCGTATCGACGACCAGGGGACCCTCGCGCGCCCGAAACCCTCGAGCGATCTCCGGAATCGCCATTCTCGGATCTCTCCGATGCCCACGAGGCCGACGCGCACCGGACCGACAAGCGTCTTGAAACCCTCTGAACTTTCTCGATCGGACTCGGAATCGCTATTGCGACCCCATTCGGAAAGCTCTCGGAGCCCCGAGACTGACTGCGTGGCGGTCGACACAAATTCGAGGCCCAAAACCATCGCCGCCTCGGAGGTCGGCGGGAGAGGTTTTGGTCTTTCGGGGCACAAAAGGAGTGCAACACGAGGACTTCCCGGGGGTCACCCATCCTAAGTACTACTCTCTCGCCCAAACACGCTTAACCCGGAGTTCTGATGGGATCCGGTGCTTTAGTGCTGGTATGATCGCTTTTCGTTTTTGTGTCGTCGTCCCTCGCCTTTTGTGCGCGTCGCGGGGCCGTATCGACGACCGGGGACCCTCAGCCCCGAAACCCTCGAGCGATCTCGGAATCGCCATTCTCGGATCTCTCCGATGCCCACGAGGCCGACCCGCGCACGGACCACGACAAGTGTCGTCGCCGAAACCCTCGAACTTTCGATCCGGACTCGGAATCGCTATTGCGACCCCATTCCGGAAAAGCTCTCGGACCCCACGAGACTGACTGCGTAGCGGTCCGACAAATTCGAGGCCCAAAACCATCGCCTCGGAGGTCGGCGGGAGAGGTTTTGGTCGCTTCGGGGCACAAAAGGAGTGCAACACGAGGACTTCCGAGGGGTCACCCATCCTAGTACTACTCTCGCCCAAGCGCTTAACCCGGGTTCTGATGGGATCCGGTGCTTTAGTGCTGGTATGATCCTTTTCGTTTTGTGTGCGTCGTCCCTCACCTTTGTGCGTCATGGCGGATTGTATCGGCCAGGGGACCCTCGCGCGCCCGAAACCCTCGAGCGATCTGGAATCGCCATTCTCGGATCTCTCCGATGCCCACGAGGCCG